>JAVRKA010001043.1:0-30106 GCA_034508555.1 Venustoraphidia nigricollis | reverse complement strand
CAGATATGGTTGCCGATAGGGATTTCAAATATAGGTGCTGATAGGCATTTCAGATATAGTTGCCGATTGGCATTTTAAAAATAGGTACCGTTAGGCATTTTAGATGTAGTTTCCGATAGGCATTTCAAAAATAGGTGCCGATAGGCTTTTCAGATATAGGTGCCGATAGGCATATCAGATATAGTTGCCGATAGGCATATAAAATATAGGTGCCGATAGGCATTTTAAATATAGGTGTCGATAGGCATTTCAGATATAAATGCCGAAAGGCATTTCAGATATAGTTACCGATAGGCATTTCTGATGTGGTTGCCGATAGGTATTTCAAATATATGTGCTGATAGGCATTTCAGATGTAGTTTTCGATAAGCATTTCAAAAATAGGTGCCGATATGTATTTCAGATATAGGTGCCAATAGGCACTTCAGATATAGTTGCCGATTGGCATTTTAAAAATAGGTGCCGATAGGCATTTCAGATATAGAAGCCGATAGGCATTTCAAATATAGGTGCTGATAGGCATTTCAGATGTGGTTGCCGATAGGCATTTCAAATATAGGTGCCGATAGGCATTTCAGATGTAGTTTCCGATAGGCATTTCAAAAATAGGTGCCGATAGTAATTTCAGATATAGGTGCCGATAGGCATTTCAGATATAGTTGCCAATTGGCATTTTAAAAATAGGTGTCGATAGGCATTTCAGATATAGAAGCCGATAGGCATTTCAAATATAGGTGCCGATAGGCATTCCAGATATGGTTGCCGATAGGCATTTCAAATATAGGTGCTGATAGGGATTTTAGATGTAGTTTCCGATAGGCATTAAAAAATAGGTGCCGATAGGCATTTCAGATATAGATGCCGATAGGCATTTAGATATAGTGGCCAATTGGCATTTTAAAAATAGGTGCCGATAGGCATTTCAGATATAGAAGCCGATAGGCATTTCAAATATAGGTGCCGATAGGCATTCCAGATATGGTTGCCGATAGGCATTTCAAATATAGGTGCTGATAGGCATTTTAGATGTAGTTTCCGATAGGCATTTCAAAAATTGATGCCGATAGGCATTTCAGATATAGGTGCCGATAGGCATTTCAGATATAGTTGCCGATTGGCATTTTAAAAACAGGTGCCGATAGGCATTTCAGATATAGAAGCCGACAGGTATTTCAAATATAGGTGTCGATAGGCATTTCAGATATGTTTGCCGATAGGCATTTCAAATATAGGAGCAGATTGGCATTTCAGATGTACTTTCCGAAAGACATTTCAAAAAAAGGTGCCGATAGGCATTTCAGATATAGGTGCCGATAGGCATTTCAGATATAGTTGCCGTTTGTCATTTAAAAAATAGGTGCAGATAGGCATTTCAGATATAGAAGCCGATAGGCATTTCAAATATAGGTGCCGATAGGCATTCCAGATATGGTTGCCGATAGGCATTTCAAATATAGGAGCTGATAGGCATTCCAAATGTATTTTCCGATAGGCATTTCAAAAATTGGTGCCGATAGGCATTTCAGATATAGGTGCCAAAAGGCATTTCAGATATAGTTACCGATCGGCATTTTAAAAATAGGTGCCGATAGGCATTTCAGATATAGAAGCCGATAGGCATTTCAAATATAGGTGCCGATAGGCATTCCAGATGTAGTTGCCGATAGGCATTTCAGATATAGTTGCCGATTGGCATTTTAAAAATAGGTGCCGATAAGCATTTCAGATATAGAAGCCGATAGGTATTTCAAATATAGGTGTCGATAGGCATTTCAGATATGGTTGCCGATAGGCATTTCAAATATAGGTGCTGATAGGCATTTTAGATGTAGTTTCCGATAGGCATTTCAAAAATAGGTGCCGATAGGCATTTCAGATATAGGTGCCGATAGGCATTTTAGATATAGTTGCCGATTGGCATTTTAAAAATAGGTGTCGATAGGCATTTCAGATATAGAAGCCGATAGGCATTTCAAATATAGGTGCCGATAGGCATTTCAGATGTGGTTGTCGATAGGCATTTCAAATATAGGTGCTGATAGACATTCCAAATGTATTTTCCGATAGGCATTTCAAAAATTGGTGCCGATAGGCATTTCAGATATAGGTGCCGATAGGCATTTCAGATATAGTTACCGATTGGCATTTTAAAAATAGGTGCCGATAGGCATTTCAGATATAGATGCCGATAGGTATTTCAAATATAGGTATCGATAGGCATTTCAGATATGGTTGCCGATAGGCATTTCAAATATAGGTGCTGATAGGCATTTCAGATGTAGTTTCCGATAGCCATTTAAAAATAGGTGCCGATAGGCATTTCAGATATAGGTGCCGATAGGCATTTCAGATATAGTTGCCGATTGGCATTTTAAAAATAGGTGCCGATAGGCATTTTAGATATAGAAGCCGATAGGCATTTCAAATATAAGTGCCGATAGGCATTCCAGATATGGTTGTTGATAGGCATTCCAAATATAAGTGCCGATAGGCATTTCAGATGTAGTTTCCGATAGGCATTTCAAAAATAGGTAACGATAGGCATTTCAGATATAGGTGCCGATAGGCATTTAAGATATAGTTGCCGATAGGCATTTAAAATATAGGTGCCGATAGGCATTTCAAATATAGGTGTCGATAGGCATTTCAGATATAAATGCCGAAAGGCATTTCAGATATAGTTGCCGATTGGCATTTTAAAAATAGGTGCCGCTAGGCATTTCAGATATAGAAGCCGATATGCATTTCAAATATAGGTGCCGATAGGCATTCCAAATATAGTTGCCGATAGGCTTTTCAAATATAGGTGCTGATAGGCACTTTAGATGTAGTTTCCGATAGGCATTTCAAAAATAGGTGCCGATAGGCATTTCAGATATAGGTGCCGATAGGCATTTCAGATATAGTTGCCGATTGGCATTTTAAAAATAGGTGCCGATAGGCATTTCAGATATAGAAGCCGATAGGCATTTCAAATATAGGTGCCGATAGGCATTCCAGATATGGTTGCCGATAGGCATTTCAAATATAGGTGCTGATAGGCATTTCAGATGTAGTTTCTGATAGGCATTTCAAAAATAGGTGCCGATAGGCATTTCAGATATAGGTGCCGATAGGCATTTCAGATATAGTTGCCGATATATATTTTAAAAATAGGTGCCGATAGGCATTTCAGATATAGAAGCCGATAGGCATTTTAAATATAGGTGCCGATAGGCATTCCAGATATGGTTGCCGATAGGCATTTCAAATATAGGTGCTGATAGGCATTTCAGATGTAGTTTCCGATAGGCATTTCAAAAATAGGTGCCGATAGGCATTTCAGATATAGGTGTCGATAGTCATTTCAGATATAGTTGCCGATTGGCATTTTAAAAATAGGTGCCGATAGGCATTTCAGATATAGAAGCCGATAGGCATTTCAAATATAGGTGCCGATAAGCATTCCAGACATGGTTGCCGATAGGCATTTCAAATATAGGTACTGATAGGCATTTCAGATGTAGTTTCCGATAGGCATTTCAAAAATTGGTGCCGATAGGCATTTCTGATATTCTCGATTGGCATTTTAAAAATAGGTGTTGATAGGCATTTCAGATATAGAAGCCGATAAGTATTTCAAATATTTGTGCCGATAGGCATTCCAGATATGGTTGCCGATAGGCATTTCAAATATAGGTGCTGATAGGCATTTCAGATGTAGTTTATGATAGGCATTTCAAAAATTGGTGCCGATAGGCATTTCAGATATAGGTGCCGATAGGCATTTCAGATATAGTTGCCGATTGGCATTTTAAAAATAGGTGCCGATAGGCATTTAAGATATAGAAGCCGATAGGTATTTCAAATATAGGTGTCGATAGGCATTTCAGATATGGTTGTAGATAGGCATTTTAAATATTGGTGCTGATAGGCATTTCATATATAGTTTCTGATAGGCATTTCAAAAATAGGTGCCGATAGGCATTTCAGATATAGGTGCCGATAGGCATTTCAGATATAGGTGCCGATAGGCATTTCAGATATAGTTGCCGATTGGCATTTTAAAAATAGGTGCCGATAGGCATTTCAGATATAGAAGACGATAGGCATTTCAAATATAGGTGCCGATAGGCATTCCAGATATGGTTGCCGATAGGCATTTCAAATATAGGTGCTGATAGGCATTTCAGATGTAGTTTCCGATAGGCATTTCAAAAATAGGTGCCGATAGGCATTTCAGATATAGGTGCCGATAGGCATTTCAGATATAGTTGCCAATTGGCATTTTAAAAATAGGTGCCGATAGGCATTTCAGATATAGAAGCCGATAGACACTTCAAATATAGGTGCCGATAGGCATTCCAGATATGGTTGCCGATAGGCATTTCAAATATAGGTGCTGATAGGCATTTTAGATGTAGTTTCCGATAGGCATTTCAAAAATTGATGCCGATAGGCATTTCAGATATAGGTGCAGATATGCATTTCAGATATAGTTGCCGATTGGCATTTTAAAAACAGGTGCCGATAGCATTTCAGATATAGAAGCCGATAGGTATTTAAAATATAGGTGTCGATAGGCATTTTAGATATGGTTGCCGATAGGCATTTCAAATATAGGAGCAGATAGGCATTTCAGATGTAGTTTCCGAAAGGCATTTCAAAAATAGGTGCCGATAGGCATTTCAGATATAGGTGCCTAAAGGCATTTCAGATATAGTTGCCGATTGGCATTTTAAAAATAGGTGCCGATAGGCATTTCAGATATAGACGCCGATAGGCATTTCAAATATAGGTGCCGATAGGCATTCCAGATATAGAAGCCGATAGGCATTTCAAATATAGGTGCCGATAGGCATTTCAGATATAGGTGCCTATAGGCATTCCAGATATGGTTGCCGATAGGCATTTCAAATATAGGTGCTGATAGGCATTTTAGATGTAGTTTCCGATAGTCATTTCAAAAATAGGTGCCGATAGGCATTTCAGATATAGGTGCCGATAGGCATTTCAGATATAGTTGCCGAATGGCATTTTAAAAATAGGTGCAGATAGGCATTTTAGATGTAGTTTTCGATAGGCATTTCAAAAATAAGTGCCGATAGGCATTTCAGATATAGGTGCCGATAGGCATATCAGATATAGTTGCCGATAGGCATTTAAAATATAGGTGCCGATAGGCATTTCAAATATAGGTGTCGATAGGCATTTCAGATATAAATGCCGAAAGGCATTTCAGATATAGGTGCCGATTGGCATTTTAAAAATAGGTGCCGATAGGCATTTTAGATATAGACGCCGATAGGCATTTCAAATATAGGTGCCGATAGGCATTCCAGATATAGAAGCCGAGAGGCATTTCAAATATAGGTGCCGATAGGCATTCCAGATATGGTTGCCGATAGGCATTTCAAATATAGGTGCTGATAGGCATTTTAGATGTAGTTTCCGATAGGCATTTCAAAAATAGGTGCCGATAGGCATTTCAGATATAGGTGCCGATAGGCATATCAGATATAGTTGCCGATAGGCATTTAAAATATAGGTGCCGATAGGCATTTCAAATATAGGTGTCGATAAAAATTTCAGATATAAATGCCGAAAGGCATTTCAGATATAGGTGCCGATAGGCATTTCTGATGTGGTTGCCGATAGGCATTTCAAATATAGGTGCTGATAGGCATTGCAGATGTAGTTTTCGAAAGGGATTTCAAAAATAGGTGCCGATAGGCATTTCAGATATAGGTGCCGATAGGCACTTCAGATATAATTGCAGATTGGCATTTTAAAAATAGGTGCCGATAGGCATTTCAGATATAGAAGCCGATAGGCATTTCAAATATAGGTGCCGATAGGCATTCCAGATATGGTTGCCGATAGGCATTTCAAATATTGGTGCTAATAGGCATTTCAGATGTAGTTTCCGATAGGCATTTCAAAAATAGGTGCCGATAGTCATTTCAGATATAGGTGCCGATAGGCATTTCAGATATAGTTGCCAATTGGCATTTTAAAAATAGGTGCCGACAGGCATTTCAGATATAGAAGCCGATGGGCATTTCAAATATAGGTGCCGATAGGCATTTCAGATGTAGTTTCCGATAGGCATTTTAAAAATAGGTGCCGATAGGCATTTCAGATATAGGTGCCAATAGGCATTTCAGATATAGTTGCCAATTGGCATTTTAAATATAGGTGTCGATAGGCATTTCAGATATGGTTGCCGATAGGGATTTCAAATATAGGTGCTGATAGGCATTTCAGATATAGTTGCCGATTGGCATTTTAAAAATAGGTACCGTTAGGCATTTTAGATGTAGTTTCCGATAGGCATTTCAAAAATAGGTGCCGATAGGCTTTTCAGATATAGGTGCCGATAGGCATATCAGATATAGTTGCCGATAGGCATATAAAATATAGGTGCCGATAGGCATTTTAAATATAGGTGTCGATAGGCATTTCAGATATAAATGCCGAAAGGCATTTCAGATATAGTTACCGATAGGCATTTCTGATGTGGTTGCCGATAGGTATTTCAAATATATGTGCTGATAGGCATTTCAGATGTAGTTTTCGATAAGCATTTCAAAAATAGGTGCCGATATGTATTTCAGATATAGGTGCCAATAGGCACTTCAGATATAGTTGCCGATTGGCATTTTAAAAATAGGTGCCGATAGGCATTTCAGATATAGAAGCCGATAGGCATTTCAAATATAGGTGCTGATAGGCATTTCAGATGTGGTTGCCGATAGGCATTTCAAATATAGGTGCCGATAGGCATTTCAGATGTAGTTTCCGATAGGCATTTCAAAAATAGGTGCCGATAGTAATTTCAGATATAGGTGCCGATAGGCATTTCAGATATAGTTGCCAATTGGCATTTTAAAAATAGGTGTCGATAGGCATTTCAGATATAGAAGCCGATAGGCATTTCAAATATAGGTGCCGATAGGCATTCCAGATATGGTTGCCGATAGGCATTTCAAATATAGGTGCTGATAGGGATTTTAGATGTAGTTTCCGATAGGCATTAAAAAATAGGTGCCGATAGGCATTTCAGATATAGATGCCGATAGGCATTTAGATATAGTGGCCAATTGGCATTTTAAAAATAGGTGCCGATAGGCATTTCAGATATAGAAGCCGATAGGCATTTCAAATATAGGTGCCGATAGGCATTCCAGATATGGTTGCCGATAGGCATTTCAAATATAGGTGCTGATAGGCATTTTAGATGTAGTTTCCGATAGGCATTTCAAAAATTGATGCCGATAGGCATTTCAGATATAGGTGCCGATAGGCATTTCAGATATAGTTGCCGATTGGCATTTTAAAAACAGGTGCCGATAGGCATTTCAGATATAGAAGCCGACAGGTATTTCAAATATAGGTGTCGATAGGCATTTCAGATATGTTTGCCGATAGGCATTTCAAATATAGGAGCAGATTGGCATTTCAGATGTACTTTCCGAAAGACATTTCAAAAAAAGGTGCCGATAGGCATTTCAGATATAGGTGCCGATAGGCATTTCAGATATAGTTGCCGTTTGTCATTTAAAAAATAGGTGCAGATAGGCATTTCAGATATAGAAGCCGATAGGCATTTCAAATATAGGTGCCGATAGGCATTCCAGATATGGTTGCCGATAGGCATTTCAAATATAGGAGCTGATAGGCATTCCAAATGTATTTTCCGATAGGCATTTCAAAAATTGGTGCCGATAGGCATTTCAGATATAGGTGCCAAAAGGCATTTCAGATATAGTTACCGATTGGCATTTTAAAAATAGGTGCCGATAGGCATTTCAGATATAGAAGCCGATAGGCATTTCAAATATAGGTGCCGATAGGCATTCCAGATGTAGTTGCCGATAGGCATTTCAGATATAGTTGCCGATTGGCATTTTAAAAATAGGTGCCGATAAGCATTTCAGATATAGAAGCCGATAGGTATTTCAAATATAGGTGTCGATAGGCATTTCAGATATGGTTGCCGATAGGCATTTCAAATATAGGTGCTGATAGGCATTTTAGATGTAGTTTCCGATAGGCATTTCAAAAATAGGTGCCGATAGGCATTTCAGATATAGGTGCCGATAGGCATTTTAGATATAGTTGCCGATTGGCATTTTAAAAATAGGTGTCGATAGGCATTTCAGATATAGAAGCCGATAGGCATTTCAAATATAGGTGCCGATAGGCATTTCAGATGTGGTTGTCGATAGGCATTTCAAATATAGGTGCTGATAGACATTCCAAATGTATTTTCCGATAGGCATTTCAAAAATTGGTGCCGATAGGCATTTCAGATATAGGTGCCGATAGGCATTTCAGATATAGTTACCGATTGGCATTTTAAAAATAGGTGCCGATAGGCATTTCAGATATAGATGCCGATAGGTATTTCAAATATAGGTATCGATAGGCATTTCAGATATGGTTGCCGATAGGCATTTCAAATATAGGTGCTGATAGGCATTTCAGATGTAGTTTCCGATAGCCATTTAAAAATAGGTGCCGATAGGCATTTTAGATATAGGTGCCGATAGGCATTTCAGATATAGTTGCCGATTGGCATTTTAAAAATAGGTGCCGATAGGCATTTTAGATATAGAAGCCGATAGGCATTTCAAATATAAGTGCCGATAGGCATTCCAGATATGGTTGTTGATAGGCATTCCAAATATAAGTGCCGATAGGCATTTCAGATGTAGTTTCCGATAGGCATTTCAAAAATAGGTAACGATAGGCATTTCAGATATAGGTGCCGATAGGCATTTAAGATATAGTTGCCGATAGGCATTTAAAATATAGGTGCCGATAGGCATTTCAAATATAGGTGTCGATAGGCATTTCAGATATAAATGCCGAAAGGCATTTCAGATATAGTTGCCGATTGGCATTTTAAAAATAGGTGCCGCTAGGCATTTCAGATATAGAAGCCGATATGCATTTCAAATATAGGTGCCGATAGGCATTCCAAATATAGTTGCCGATAGGCTTTTCAAATATAGGTGCTGATAGGCACTTTAGATGTAGTTTCCGATAGGCATTTCAAAAATAGGCGCCGATAGGCATTTCAGATATAGGTGCCGATAGGCATTTCAGATATAGTTGCCGATTGGCATTTTAAAAATAGGTGCCGATAGGCATTTCAGATATAGAAGCCGATAGGCATTTCAAATATAGGTGCCGATAGGCATTCCAGATATGGTTGCCGATAGGCATTTCAAATATAGGTGCTGATAGGCATTTCAGATGTAGTTTCTGATAGGCATTTCAAAAATAGGTGCCGATAGGCATTTCAGATATAGGTGCCGATAGGCATTTCAGATATAGTTGCCGATATATATTTTAAAAATAGGTGCCGATAGGCATTTCAGATATAGAAGCCGATAGGCATTTTAAATATAGGTGCCGATAGGCATTCCAGATATGGTTGCTGATAGGCATTTCAAATATAGGTGCTGATAGGCATTTCAGATGTAGTTTCCGATAGGCATTTCAAAAATAGGTGCCGATAGGCATTTCAGATATAGGTGTCGATAGTCATTTCAGATATAGTTGCCGATTGGCATTTTAAAAATAGGTGCCGATAGGCATTTCAGATATAGAAGCCGATAGGCATTTCAAATATAGGTGCCGATAAGCATTCCAGACATGGTTGCCGATAGGCATTTCAAATATAGGTACTGATAGGCATTTCAGATGTAGTTTCCGATAGGCATTTCAAAAATTGGTGCCGATAGGCATTTCTGATATTCTCGATTGGCATTTTAAAAATAGGTGTTGATAGGCATTTCAGATATAGAAGCCGATAAGTATTTCAAATATTTGTGCCGATAGGCATTCCAGATATGGTTGCCGATAGGCATTTCAAATATAGGTGCTGATAGGCATTTCAGATGTAGTTTATGATAGGCATTTCAAAAATTGGTGCCGATAGGCATTTCAGATATAGGTGCCGATAGGCATTTCAGATATAGTTGCCGATTGGCATTTTAAAAATAGGTGCCGATAGGCATTTAAGATATAGAAGCCGATAGGTATTTCAAATATAGGTGTCGATAGGCATTTCAGATATGGTTGTAGATAGGCATTTTAAATATTGGTGCTGATAGGCATTTCATATATAGTTTCTGATAGGCATTTCAAAAATAGGTGCCGATAGGCATTTCAGATATAGGTGCCGATAGGCATTTCAGATATAGGTGCCGATAGGCATTTCAGATATAGTTGCCGATTGGCATTTTAAAAATAGGTGCCGATAGGCATTTCAGATATAGAAGACGATAGGCATTACAAATATAGGTGCCGATAGGCATTCCAGATATGGTTGCCGATAGGCATTTCAAATATAGGTGCTGATAGGCATTTCAGATGTAGTTTCCGATAGGCATTTCAAAAATAGGTGCCGATAGGCATTTCAGATATAGGTGCCGATAGGCATTTCAGATATAGTTGCCAATTGGCATTTTAAAAATAGGTGCCGATAGGCATTTCAGATATAGAAGCCGATAGACACTTCAAATATAGGTGCCGATAGGCATTCCAGATATGGTTGCCGATAGGCATTTCAAATATAGGTGCTGATAGGCATTTTAGATGTAGTTTCCGATAGGCATTTCAAAAATTGATGCCGATAGGCATTTCAGATATAGGTGCAGATATGCATTTCAGATATAGTTGCCGATTGGCATTTTAAAAACAGGTGCCGATAGCATTTCAGATATAGAAGCCGATAGGTATTTAAAATATAGGTGTCGATAGGCATTTTAGATATGGTTGCCGATAGGCATTTCAAATATAGGAGCAGATAGGCATTTCAGATGTAGTTTCCGAAAGGCATTTCAAAAATAGGTGCCGATAGGCATTTCAGATATAGGTGCCTAAAGGCATTTCAGATATAGTTGCCGATTGGCATTTTAAAAATAGGTGCCGATAGGCATTTCAGATATAGACGCCGATAGGCATTTCAAATATAGGTGCCGATAGGCATTCCAGATATAGAAGCCGATAGGCATTTCAAATATAGGTGCCGATAGGCATTTCAGATATAGGTGCCTATAGGCATTCCAGATATGGTTGCCGATAGGCATTTCAAATATAGGTGCTGATAGGCATTTTAGATGTAGTTTCCGATAGTCATTTCAAAAATAGGTGCCGATAGGCATTTCAGATATAGGTGCCGATAGGCATTTCAGATATAGTTGCCGAATGGCATTTTAAAAATAGGTGCAGATAGGCATTTTAGATGTAGTTTTCGATAGGCATTTCAAAAATAAGTGCCGATAGGCATTTCAGATATAGGTGCCGATAGGCATATCAGATATAGTTGCCGATAGGCATTTAAAATATAGGTGCCGATAGGCATTTCAAATATAGGTGTCGATAGGCATTTCAGATATAAATGCCGAAAGGCATTTCAGATATAGGTGCCGATTGGCATTTTAAAAATAGGTGCCGATAGGCATTTTAGATATAGACGCCGATAGGCATTTCAAATATAGGTGCCGATAGGCATTCCAGATATAGAAGCCGAGAGGCATTTCAAATATAGGTGCCGATAGGCATTCCAGATATGGTTGCCGATAGGCATTTCAAATATAGGTGCTGATAGGCATTTTAGATGTAGTTTCCGATAGGCATTTCAAAAATAGGTGCCGATAGGCATTTCAGATATAGGTGCCGATAGGCATATCAGATATAGTTGCCGATAGGCATTTAAAATATAGGTGCCGATAGGCATTTCAAATATAGGTGTCGATAAAAATTTCAGATATAAATGCCGAAAGGCATTTCAGATATAGGTGCCGATAGGCATTTCTGATGTGGTTGCCGATAGGCATTTCAAATATAGGTGCTGATAGGCATTGCAGATGTAGTTTTCGAAAGGGATTTCAAAAATAGGTGCCGATAGGCATTTCAGATATAGGTGCCGATAGGCACTTCAGATATAATTGCAGATTGGCATTTTAAAAATAGGTGCCGATAGGCATTTCAGATATAGAAGCCGATAGGCATTTCAAATATAGGTGCCGATAGGCATTCCAGATATGGTTGCCGATAGGCATTTCAAATATTGGTGCTAATAGGCATTTCAGATGTAGTTTCCGATAGGCATTTCAAAAATAGGTGCCGATAGTCATTTCAGATATAGGTGCCGATAGGCATTTCAGATATAGTTGCCAATTGGCATTTTAAAAATAGGTGCCGACAGGCATTTCAGATATAGAAGCCGATGGGCATTTCAAATATAGGTGCCGATAGGCATTTCAGATGTAGTTTCCGATAGGCATTTTAAAAATAGGTGCCGATAGGCATTTCAGATATAGGTGCCAATAGGCATTTCAGATATAGTTGCCAATTGGCATTTTAAAAATAGGTGTCGATAGGCATTTCAGATATAGAAGCCGATAGGCATTTCAAATATAGGTGCCGATAGGCATTTCAGATGTAGTTTCCGATAGGCATTTCAAAAATAGGTGCCGATAGTCATTTCAGATATAGGTGCCGATAGGCATTTCAGATATAGTTGCCAATTGGCATTTTAAAAATAGGTGTCGATAGGCATTTCAGATATAGAAGCCGATAGGCATTTCAAATATAGGTGCCGATAGGCATTTCAGATGTAGTTTCCGATAGGCATTTCAAAAATAGGTGCCGATAGTCATTTCAGATATAGGTGCCGATAGGCATTTCAGATATAGTTGCCAATTGGCATTTTAAAAATAGGTGCCGACAGGCATTTCAGATATAGAAGCCGATAGGCATTTCAAATATAGGTGCCGATAGGCATTCCAGATATGGTTGCCGATAGGCATTTCAAATATAGGTGTTGATAGGCATTTTAGATGTAGTTTCCGATAGGCATTTCAAAAATTGATGCCGATAGGCATTTCAGGTATAGGTGCCGATAGGCATTTCAGATATAGTTGCCGATTGGCATTTTAAAAACAGGGGCCGATGGGCATTTCAGATATAGAAGCCGATAGGTATTTCAAATATAGGTGTCGATAGGCATTTCAGATATGGTTGCCGATAGGCATTTCAAATATAGGAGCAGATAGGCATTTCAGATATAGTTTCCGAAACGCATTTCAAAAATAGGTGCCGATAGGCATTTCAGATATAGTTGCCGATTGGCATTTTAAAAATAGGTGCCGATAGGCATTTCAGATATAGAAGCCGATAAGCATTTCAAATATAGGTGCTGATAGGCATTCCAGATATGGTTGCCGATAGGCATTTCAAATATAGGTGCTGATAGGCATTTCACATGTAGTTTTCGATGGGCATTTCAAAAATTGGTGCCGATAGGCATTTCAGATATAGGTGCCGATAGGCATTTCAGATATAGTTGCCGATTGGCATTTTAAAAATAGGTGCTGATAGGCATTTCAGATATAGAAGCCGATAGGTATTTCAAATATAGGTGTCGATAGGCATATCAGATATGGTTGCCGATAGGCATTACAAATATAGGTGCTGATAGGCATTCCAGATGTAGTTTCCGATAGGCATTTCAAAAATTAGTGCCGATAGGCATTTCAGATATAGGTGCCGATAGGCATTTCAGATATAGTTACCGATTGGCATTTTTTAAATAGGTGCCGATAGGCATTTCAGATATAGAAGCCGATGGGTATTTCAAATATAAGTGCTGATAGGCATTTTAGATGTAGTTTCCGATAGGCATTTCAAAAATAGGTACCGATAGGCATTTCAGATATAGAAGCCGATAGGCATTTCAAATATAGGTGCCGATAGGCATTCCAGATATGGCTGCCGATAGGCATTTCAAATATAAGTGCTGATAGGCATTTTAGATGTAGTTCTTGATAGGCATTTCAAAAATAGGTACCGATAGGCATTTTAGATATAGTTACAGATAGGCATTTCAGATATGGTTGCCGATAGGCATTTCAAATATAGGTGCTGATAGGCATTTCAGATGTAGTTTCCGATAGGCATTTCAAAAATAGGTGCCGATAGGCATTTCAGATATAGGCGCCGATAGGCATTTCAGATATAGGCGCCGATAGGCATTTCAGATATAGTTGCCGATTAGCATTTTAAAAATAGGTGCCGATAGGCATTTCAGATATAGAAGCCGATAGGCATTTCAAATATAGGTGTCAATAGGCATTTCAGATATAGTTGCCGATAGGCATTTCAAATATAGGTGCTGATAGGCATTTCAGATGTAGTTTCCGATAGGCATTTCAAAAATAGGTGCCGATAGGCATTTCAGATATAGGCGCCGATAGGCATTTCAGATATAGTTGCCGATTGGCATTTTTAAATAGGTGCCGATAGGCATTTCAGATATAGAAGCCGATAGGCATTTCAAATATTTGTGCCGATAGGCATTCCAGATATGGTTGCCGATAGGCATTTAAAATATAGGTGCTGATAGGCATTTCAGATGTAGTTTATGATAGGCATTTCAAAAATTGGTGCCGATAGGCATTTCAGATATAGGTGCCGATAGGCATTTCAGATATAGTTGCCGATTGGCATTTTAAAAATAGGTGCCGATAGGCATTTAAGATATAGAAGCCGATAGGTATTTCAAATATAGGTGTCGATAGGCATTTCAGATATGGTTGCCGATAGGCATTTTAAATATTGGTGCTGATAGGCATTTTATATGTAGTTTCTGATAGGCATTTCAAAAATAGGTGCCGATAGGCATTTCAGATATAGGTGCCGATAGGCATTTCAGATATAGGTGCCGATATACATTTCAGATATAGTTGCCGATTGGCATTTTAAAAATAGGTGCCGATAGGCATTTCAGATATAGAAGACGATAGGCATTTCAAATATAGGTGCCGATAAGCATTCCAGATATGGTTGCCGATAGGCATTTCAAATATAGGTGCTGATAGGCATTTCAGATGTAGTTTCCGATAGGCATTTCAAAAATAGGTGCCGATAGGCATTTCAGATATAGGTGCCGATAGGCATTTCAGATATAGTTGCCAATTGGCATTTTAAAAATGGGTGCCGATAGGCATTTCAGATATAGAAGCCGATAGGCACTTCAAATATAGGTGCCGATAGGCATTCCAGATATGGTTGCCGATAGGCATTTCAAATATAGGTGCTGATAGGCATTTTAGATGTAGTTTCCGATAGGCATTTCAAAAATTGATGCCGATACGCATTTCAGATATAGGTGCCGATATGCATTTCAGATATAGTTGCCGATTGGCATTTTAAAAACAGGTGCCGATAGCATTTCAGATATAGAAGCCGATAGGTATTTAAAATATAGGTGTCGATAGGCATTTTAGATATGGTTGCCGATAGGCATTTCAAATATAGGAGCAGATAGGCATTTCAGATATAGTTTCCGAAAGGCATTTCAAAAATAGGTGCCGATAGGCATTCCAGATATAGAAGCCGATAGGCATTTCAAATATAGGTGCCGATAGGCATTTCAGATATAGGTGCCTATAGGCATTCCAGATATGGTTGCCGATAGGCATTTCAAATATAGGTGCTGATAGGCATTTCAGATGTAGTTTCCGATAGTCATTTCTAAAATAGGTGCCGATAGGCATTTCAGATATAGGTGCCGATAGGCATTTCAGATATAGTTGCCGAATGGCATTTTAAAAATAGGTGCAGATAGGCATTTTAGATGTAGTTTTCGATAGGCATTTCAAAAATAAGTGCCGATAGGCATTTCAGATTTAGGTGCCGATAGGCATATCAGATATAGTTGCCGATAGGCATTTAAAATATAGGTGCCGATAGGCATTTCAAATATAGGTGTCGATAGGCATTTCAGATATAAATGCCGAAAGGCATTTCAGATATAGGTGCCGATTGGCATTTTAAAAATAGGTGCCGATAGGCATTTCAGATATAGACGCCGATAGGCATTTCAAATATAGGTGCCGATAGGCATTCCAGATATGGTTGCCGATAGGCATTTAAATATAGGTGCTGATAGGCATTTCAGATGTAGTTTCCGATAGGCATTTCAAAAATTGGTGCCGATTGGCATTTCAGATGTAGGTGCCGATAGGCATTTCAGATATGGTTGCCGATTGGCATTTTTAAAATAGGTGCCGATAGGCATTTCAGATATAGAGGCCGATAGGTATTTCAAATATAGGTGTCGATAGGCATTTCAGATAAGGTTGCCGATAGGCATTTCAAATATAGGTGCTGATAGGCATTTTAGATGTAGTTTCCGATAGGCATTTCAAAAATAGGTGCCGATAGGCATTTCAGATATAGGTGCCGATAGGCATATCAGATATAGTTGCCGATAGGCATTTAAAATATAGGTGCCGATAGGCATTTCAAATATAGGTGTCGATAGGAATTTCAGATATAAATGCCGAAAGGCATTTCAGATATAGGTGCCGATAGGCATTTCTGATGTGGTTGCCGATAGGCATTTCAAATATAGGTGCTGATAGGCATTGCAGATGTAGTTTTCGAAAGGGATTTCAAAAATAGGTGCCGATAGGCATTTCAGATATAGGTGCCGATAGGCACTTCAGATATAATTGCAGATTGGCATTTTAAAAATAGGTGCCGATAGGCATTTCAGATATTGAAGCCGATAGGCATTTCAAATATAGGTGCCGATAGGCATTCCAGATATGTTTGACGATAGGCATTTCAAATATTGGTGCTAATAGGCATTTCAGATGTAGTTTCCGATAGGCATTTCAAAAATAGGTGCCGATAGTCATTTCAGATATAGGTGCCGATAGGCATTTCAGATATAGTTGCCAATTGGCATTTTAAAAATAGGTGCCGACAGGCATTTCAGATATAGAAGCCGATGGGCATTTGAAATATAGGTGCCGATAGGCATTTCAGATGTAGTTTCCGATAGGCATTTCAAAAATAGGTGCCGATAGTTATTTCAGATATAGGTGCCGATAGGCATTTCAGATATAGTTGCCAATTGGCATTTTAAAAATAGGTGCCGACAGTCATTTCAGATATAGAAGCCGATAGGCATTTCAAATATAGGTGCCGATAGGCATTTCAGATGTAGTTTCCGATAGGCATTTCAAAAATAGGTGCCGATAGTCATTTTAGATATAGGTGCCGATAGGCACTTCAGATATAGTTGCCGATTGGCATTTTAAAAATAGGTGCCGATACGCATTTCAGATATAGGTGCCAATAGGCATTTCAGATATAGTTGCCAATTGGCATTTTAAAAATAGGTGTCGATAGGCATTTCAGATATAGAAGCCGATAGGCATTTCAAATATAGGTGCCGATAGGCATTTCAGATGTAGTTTCCGATAGGCATTTCAAAAATAGGTGCCGATAGTCATTTCAGATATAGGTGCCGATAGGCATTTCAGATATAGTTGCCAATTGGCATTTTAAAAATAGGTGTCGATAGGCATTTCAGATATAGAAGCCGATAGGCATTTCAAATATAGGTGCCGATAGGCATTTCAGATGTAGTTTCCGATAGGCATTTCAAAAATAGGTGCCGATAGTCATTTCAGATATAGGTGCCGATAGGCATTTCAGATATAGTTGCCAATTGGCATTTTAAAAATAGGTGCCGACAGGCATTTCAGATATAGAAGCCGATAGGCATTTCAAATATAGGTGCCGATAGGCATTCCAGATATGGTTGCCGATAGGCATTTCAAATATAGGTGTTGATAGGCATTTTAGATGTAGTTTCAGATAGGCATTTCAAAAATTGATGCCGATAGGCATTTCAGGTATAGGTGCCGATAGGCATTTCAGATATAGTTGCCGATTGGCATTTTAAAAACAGGGGCCGATGGGCATTTCAGATATAGAAGCCGATAGGTATTTCAAATATAGGTGTCGATAGGCATTTCAGATATGGTTGCCGATAGGCATTTCAAATATAGGTGCCGATAGGCATTCCAGATATGGTTGCCGATGGGCATTTCAAATATAGGTGCTGATAGGCATTTCAGATGTAGTTTCCGATAGGCATTTCAAAAATAGGTGCCGATAGGCATTTCAGATATAGTTGCCGATTGGCATTTCAAAAATAGGTGCCGATAGGCATTTCAGATATAGGTGCTGATAGGCATTTCAGATGTAGTTTCCGATAGGCATTTCAGAAATTAGTGCCGATAGGCATTTCAGATATAGGTGCCGATAGGCATTTCAGATATAGAAGCCGATAGGCATTTCAAATATAGGTGCCGATAGGCATTCCAGATATGGTTGCCGATAGGCATTTCAAATACAGGTGCTGATAGGCATTCCAGATGTAGTTTCCGATAGGCATTTCAAAAATTGATGCCGATAGGCATTTCAGATACAGGTGCCGATAGGCATTTCAGATATGGTTGCCGATAGGCATTTCAAATATAGGTGTTGATAGGCATTTTAGATGTAGTTTCCGATAGGCATTTCAAAAATTGATGCCGATAGGCATTTCAGGTATAGGTGCCGATAGGCATTTCAGATATAGTTGCCGATTGGCATTTTAAAAACAGGGGCCGATTGGCATTTCAGATATAGAAGCCGATAGGTATTTCAAATATAGGTGTCGATAGGCATTTCAGATATGGTTGAGGATAGGCATTTCAAATATAGGTGTTGATAGGCATTTTAGATGTAGTTTCCGATAGGCATTTCAAAAATTGATGCCGATAGGCATTTCAGGTATAGGTGCCGATAGGCATTTCAGATATAGTTGCCGATTGGCATTTTAAAAACAGGGGCCGATGGGCATTTCAGATATAGAAGCCGATAGGTATTTCAAATATAGGTGTCGATAGGCATTTCAGATATGGTTGCCGATAGGCATTTCAAATATAGGAGCAGATAGGCATTTCAGATATAGTTTCCGAAAGGCATTTCAAAAATAGGTGCCGATAGGCATTTCAGATATAGGTGCCGATAGGCATTTCAGATATAGTTTCCAATTAGCATTTTAAAAATAGGTGCCGATAGGCATTTCAGATATAGAAGCTGATAAGCATTTCAAATATAGGTGCCGATAGGCATTCCAGATATGGTTGCCCATGGGCATTTCAAATATAGGTGCTGATAGGCATTTCACATGTAGTTTTCGATAGCCATTTCAAAAATTGGTGCCGATAGGCATTTCAGATATAGGTGCCGATAGGCATTTCAGATATAGTTGCCGATTAGCATTTTAAAAATAGGTGCCGATAGGCATTTCAGATATAGTTGCCGATTGGCATTTTAAAAATAGGTGCCGATAGGCATTTCAGATATAGAAGCCGATAAGCATTTCAAATATAGGTGCTGATAGGCATTCCAGATATGGTTGCCGATAGGCATTTCAAATATATGTGCCGATAGGCATTTCAGATATAGTTGCCGATTGGCATTTTAAAAATAGGTGCTGATAGGCATTTCAGATATAGAAGCCGATAGGTATTTCAAATATAGGTGTCGATACGCATATCAGATATGGTTGCCGATAGGCATTACAAATATAGGTGCTGATAGGCATTCCAGATGTAGTTTCCGATAGGCATTTCAAAAACTAGTGCCGATAGGCATTTCAGATATAGGTGCCAATAGGCATTTCAGATATAGTTACCGATTGGCATTTTTTAAATAGGTGCCGATAGGCATTTCAGATATAGAAGCCGATGAGTATTTCAAATATAAGTGCTGATAGGCATTTTAGATGTAGTTTCCGATAGGCATTTCAAAAATAGGTACCGATAGGCATTTCAGATATAGAAGCCGATAGGCATTTCAAATATAGGTGCCGATAGGCATTCCAGATATGGCTGCCGATAGGCATTTCAAATATAAGTGCTGATAGGCATTTTAGATGTAGTTTCCGATAGGCATTTCAAAAATAGGTGCCGATAGGCATTTCAGATATAGGTGCCGATAGGCATTTTAGATATAGTTGCCGATTGGCATTTTAAAAATAGGTGTCGATAGGCATTTCAGATATAGAAGCCGATAGGCATTTCAAATATAGGTGCCGATAGGCATTCCAGATGTAGTTGCCGATAGGCATTTCAGATATAGTTGCCAATTGGCATTTTAAAAATAGGTGTCGATAGGCATTTCAGATATAGAAGCCGATAGGCATTTCAAATATAGGTGCCGATACACATTCCAGATATGGTTGCCGATAGGCATTTCAAATATAGGTGCTGATAGGGATTTTAGATGTAGTTTCCGATAGGCATTTCAAAAATAGGTGCCGATAGGCATTTCAGATATAGAACCCGATAGGCATTTAGATATAGTGGCCAATTGGCATTTTAAAAATAGGTGCCGATAGGCATTTCAGATATAGAAGCCGATAGGCATTTCAAATATAGGTGCCGATAGGCATTCCAGATATGGTTGCCGATAGGCATTTCAAATATAGGTGCTGATAGGCATTTTAGATGTAGTTTCCGATAGGCATTTCAAAAATTGATGCCGATAGGCATTACAGATATAGGTGCCGATAGGCATTTCAGATATAGAAGCCGATAGGTATTTCAAATATAGGTGTCGATAGGCATTTCAGATATGTTTGCCGATAGGCATTTCAAATATAGGAGCAGATTGGCATTTCAGATGTACTTTCCGAAAGACATTTCAAAAATAGGTGCCGATAGGCATTTCAGATATAGGTGCCGATAGGCATTTCAGATATAGTTGCCGTTTGGCATTTTAAAAATAGGTGCCGATAGGCATTTCAGATATAGAAGCCGATAGGCATTTCAGATATAGAAGCCGATAGGCATTTCAAATATAGGTGCCGATAGGCATTCCAGATATGGTTGCCGATAGGCATTTCAAATATAGGAGCTGATAGGCATTTAAGATGTAGTTTCCGATAGGCATTTCAAAAATTGGTGCCGATTGGCATTTCAGATATAGGTGCCGATAGGCATTTTAGATATAGTTGCCGATTGGCATTTTAAAAATAGGTGTCGATAGGCATTTCAGATATAGAAGCCGATAGGCATTTCAAATATAGGTGCCGATAGGCATTCCAGATGTAGTTGCCGATAGGCATTTCAGATATAGTTGCCGATTGGCATTTTAAAAATAGGTGCCGATAAGCATTTCAGATATAGAAGCCGATAGGTATTTCAAATATAGGTGTCGATAGGCATTTCAGATATGGTTGCCGATAGGCATTTCAAATATAGGTGCTGATAGGCATTTTAGATGTAGTTTCCGATAGGCATTTCAAAAATAGGTGCCGATAGGCATTTCAGATATAGGTGCCGATAGGCATTTTAGATATAGTTGCCGATTGGCATTTTAAAAATAGGTGTCGATAGGCATTTCAGATATAGAAGCCGATAGGCATTTCAAATATAGGTGCCGATAGGCATTCCAGATGTGGTTGTCGATAGGCATTTCAAATATAGGTGCTGATAGGCATTCCAAATGTATTTTCCGATAGGCATTTCAAAAATTGGTGCCGATAGGCATTTCAGATATAGGTGCCGATAGGCATTTCAGATATAGTTACCGATTGGCATTTTAAAAATAGGTGCCGATAGGCATTTCAGATATAGATGCCGATAGGTATTTCAAATATAGGTATCGATAGGCATTTCAGATATGGTTGCCGATAGGCATTTCAAATATAGGTGCTGATAGGCATTTCAGATGTAGTTTCCGATAGGCATTTTAAAAATAGGTGCCGATAGGTATTTCAGATATAGGTGCCGATAGGCATTTCAGATATAGTTGCCGATTGGCATTTTAAAAATAGGTGCCGATAGGCATTTTAGATATAGAAGCCGATAGGCATTTCAAATATAAGTGCCGATAGGCATTCCAGATATGGTTGTTGATAGGCATTCCAAATATAAGTGCCGATAGGCATTTCAGATGTAGTTTCCGATAGGCAATTCAAAAATAGGTACCGATAGGCATTTCAGATATAGGTGCCGATAGGCATTTAAAATATAGGTGCCGATAGGCATTTCAAATATAGGTGTCGATAGGCATTTCAGATATAAATGCCGAAAGGCATTTCAGATAGAGTTGCCGATTGGCATTTTAAAAATAGGTGCCGCTAGGCATTTCAGATATAGAAGCCGATAGGTATTTCAAATATAGGTGCCGATAGGCATTTCAGATATAGTTGCCGATAGGCATTTAAAATATAGGTGCCGATAGGCATTTCAAATATAGGTGTCGATAGGCATTTCAGATATAAATGCCGAAAGGCATTTCAGATATAGTTGCCGATTGGCATTTTAAAAATAGGTGCCGCTAGGCATTTCAGATATAGAAGCCGATAGGCATTTCAAATATAGGTGCCGATAGGCATTCCAAATATAGTTGCCGATAGGCTTTTCAAATATAGGTGCTGATAGGCAATTCAGATGTAGTTTCCGATAGGCATTTCAAAAATAGGTGCCGATAGGCATTTCAGATATAGGTGCCGATAGGCATTTCAGATATAGTTGCCGATTGGCATTTTAAAAATAGGTGCCGATAGGCATTTCAGATATAGAAGCCGATAGGCATTTCAAATATAGGTGCCGATAGGCATTCCAGATATGGTTGCCGATAGGCATTTCAAATATAGGTGCTGATAGGCATTTCAGATGTAGTTTCTGATAGGCATTTCAAAAATAGGTACCGATAGGCATTTCAGATATAGGTGCCGATAGGCATTTCAGATATAGGTGCCGATAGGCATTTAAAATATAGGTGCCGATAGGCATTTCAAATATAGGTGTCGATAGGCATTTCAGATATAAATGCCGAAAGGCATTTCAGATATAGTTGCCGATTGGCATTTTAAAAATAGGTGCCGCTAGGCATTTCAGATATAGAAGCCGATAGGTATTTCAAATATAGGTGCCGATAGGCATTTCAGATATAGTTGCCGATAGGCATTTAAAATATAGGTGCCGATAGGCATTTCAAATATAGGTGTCGATAGGCATTTTAGATATAAATGCCGAAAGGCATTTCAGATATAGTTGCCGATTGGCATTTTAAAAATAGGTGCCGCTAGGCATTTCAGATATAGAAGCCGATAGGCATTTCAAATATATGTGCCGATAGGCATTCCAAATATAGTTGCCGATAGGCTTTTCAAATATAGGTGCTGATAGGCAATTCAGATGTAGTTTCCGATAGGCATTTCAAAAATAGGTGCCGATAGGCATTTTAGATATAGGTGCCGATAGGCATTTCAGATATAGTTGCCGATTGGCATTTTAAAAATAGGTGCCGATAGGCATTTCAGATATAGAAGCCGATAGGCATTTCAAATATAGGTGCCGATAGGCTTTCCAGATATGGTTGCCGATAGGCATTTCAAATATAGGTGCTGATAGGAATTTCAGATGTAGTTTCTGATAGGCATTTCAAAAATAGGTGCCGATAGGCATTTCAGATATAGGTGCCGATAGGCATTTCAGATATAGTTGCCGATATATATTTTAAAAATAGGTGCCGATAGGCATTTCAGATATAGAAGCCGATAGGCATTTTAAATATAGGTGCCGATAGGCATTCCAGATATGGTTGCCGATAGGCATTTCAAATATAGGTGCTGATAGGCATTTCAGATGTAGTTTCCGATAGGCATTTCAAAAATAGGTGCCGATAGGCATTTCAGATATAGGTGCCGATAGTCATTTCAGATATAGTTGCCGATAGGCATTTAAAATATAGGTGCCGATAGGCATTTCAAATATAGGTGTCGATAGGCATTTCAGATATAAATGCCGAAAGGCATTTCAGATATAGTTGCCGATTGGCATTTTAAAAATAGGTGCCGCTAGGCATTTCAGATATAGAAGCCGATAGGCATTTCAAATATAGGTGCCGATAGGCATTCCAAATATAGTTGCCGATAGGCATTTCAAATATATGTGCTGATAGGCATTTCAGATGTAGTTTCCGATAGGCATTTCAAAAATATGTGCCGATAGGCATTTCAGATATAGGTGCCGATAGGCATTTCAGATATAGTTGCCGATTGGCATTTTGAAAATAGGTGCCGATAGGCATTTCAGATATAGAAGCCGATATTCATTTCAAATATAGGTGCCGATAGGCATTCCAGATATGGTTGCCGATAGGCATTTCAAATATAGGTGCTGATAGGCATTTTAGATGTAGTTTCCGATAGGCATTTCAAAAATTGATGCCGATAGGCATTTCGGATATAGGCGCCGATAGGCATTTCAGATATAGTTGCCGATTGGCATTTTAAAAAGAGGTGCCGATAGGCATTTCAGATATAGAAGCCGATAGGTATTTCAAATATAGGTGTGGATAGGCATTTCAGATATGGTTGCCGTTAGGCATTTCAAATATAGGAGCAGATAGGCATTTCAGACGTAGTTTCCGAAAGGCATTTCAAAAATATATGCCGATAGGCATTTCAGATATAGGTGCCGATAGGCATTTCAGATATAGTTGCCGATTGGTATTTTAAAAATAGGTGCCGATAGGCATTTCAGATATAGAAGCCGATAGGCATTTCAAATATAGTTGCCGATAGGCATTCCAGATATGGTTGCCGATAGGCATTTTAAAAACAGGTGCCGATAGGCATTTCAGATATAGAAGCCGATAGGTATTTCAAATATAGGTGTCGATAGGCATTTCAGATATGGTTGCCGATAGGCATTTCAAATATAGGAGCAGATAGGGATTTCATATGTAGTTTCCGAAAGGCATTTAAAAAATATATGCCGATAGGCATTTCAGATATAGGTGCCGATAGGTATTTCAAATATAGTTGCCGATTGGTATTTTAAAAATAGGTGCCGATAGGCATTTCAGATATAGAAGCCGATAGGCATTTCAAATATAGTTGCCAATAGGCATTCCAGATATGGTTGCCGATAGGCATTTTAAAAACAGGTGCCGATAGGCATTTCAGATATAGAAGCCGATAGGTATTTCAAATATAGGTGTCGATAGGCATTTCAGATATGGTTACCGATAGGCATTTCAAATATAGGAGCAGATAGGCATTTTAGACGTAGTTTCCGAAAGGCATTTCAAAAATATATGCCGATAGGCATTTCAGATATAGGTGCCGATAGGCATTTCAGATATAGTTGCCGATTGGTATTTTAAAAATAGGTGCCGATAGGCATTTCAGATATAGAAGCCGATAGGCATTTCAAATATAGTTGCCGATAGGCATTCCAGATATGGTTGCCGATAGGCATTTTAAAAACAGGTGCCGATAGGCATTTCAGATATAGAAGCCGATAGGTATTTCAAATATAGGTGTCGATAAGCATTTCAGATATGGTTGCCGATAGGCATTTCAAATATAGGAGCAGATAGGGATTTCAGATGTAGTTTCCAAAAAGGCATTTAAAAAATATATGCCGATAGGCATTTCAGATATAGGTGCCGATAGGCATTTTAGATATAGTTGCCGATTGGTATTTTAAAAATAGGTGCCGATAGGCATTTCAGATATAGAAGCCGATAGGCATTTCAAATATAGTTGCCGATAGTCATTCCAGATATGGTTGCCGATAGGCATATCAAATATAAGCGCTGATAATCATTTCAGATGTAGTTTCCGATAGGCATTTCAAAAATAGGTACCGATAGGCATTTCAGATATAGGTGCCGATAGGCATTTCAGATATAGTTGCCGATTGGCATTTTAAAAATAGGTGCCGATAGGCATTTCAGATATAGAAGCCGATAGGTATTTCAAATATAGGTGTGGATAGGCATTTCAGATATGGTTGCCGATAGGCATTTCAAATATAAGTGCTGATAGTCATTTCAGATGTAGTTTCCGATAGGCATTTCAAAAATAGGTTCCGATAGGCATTTCAGATATAGGTGCCGATAGGCATTTCTGATGTGGTTGCCGATAGGTATTTCAAATATAGGTGCTGATAGGCATTTCAGATGTAGTTTTCGATAGGCATTTCAAAAATAGGTGCCGATAGGCATTTCAGATATAGGTGCCGATAGGCGCTTCAGATATAGTTGCCGATTGGCATTTTAAAAATAGGCGCCGATAGGTATTTCAGATATAGAAGCCGATATGCATTTCAAATATAGGCGCCGATAGGCATTCCAGATATGGTTGCCGATAGGCATTTCAAATATAGGTGTTGATAGGCATTTTAGATGTAGTTTCCGATAGGCATTTCAAAAATTGATGCCGATAGGCATTTCAGGTATAGGTGCCGATAGGCATTTCAGATATAGTTGCCGATTGGCATTTTAAAAACAGGGGCCGATTGGCATTTCAGATATAGAAGCCGATAGGTATTTCAAATATAGGTGTCGATAGGCATTTCAGATATGGTTGAGGATAGGCATTTCAAATATAGGTGTTGATAGGCATTTTAGATGTAGTTTCCGATAGGCATTTCAAAAATTGATGCCGATAGGCATTTCAGGTATAGGTGCCGATAGGCATTTCAGATATAGTTGCCGATTGGCATTTTAAAAACAGGGGCCGATGGGCATTTCAGATATAGAAGCCGATAGGTATTTCAAATATAGGTGTCGATAGGCATTTCAGATATGGTTGCCGATAGGCATTTCAAATATAGGAGCAGATAGGCATTTCAGATATAGTTTCCGAAAGGCATTTCAAAAATAGGTGCCGATAGGCATTTCAGATATAGGTGCCGATAGGCATTTCAGATATAGTTTCCAATTAGCATTTTAAAAATAGGTGCCGATAGGCATTTCAGATATAGAAGCTGATAAGCATTTCAAATATAGGTGCCGATAGGCATTCCAGATATGGTTGCCCATGGGCATTTCAAATATAGGTGCTGATAGGCATTTCACATGTAGTTTTCGATAGCCATTTCAAAAATTGGTGCCGATAGGCATTTCAGATATAGGTGCCGATAGGCATTTCAGATATAGTTGCCGATTAGCATTTTAAAAATAGGTGCCGATAGGCATTTCAGATATAGTTGCCGATTGGCATTTTAAAAATAGGTGCCGATAGGCATTTCAGATATAGAAGCCGATAAGCATTTCAAATATAGGTGCTGATAGGCATTCCAGATATGGTTGCCGATAGGCATTTCAAATATATGTGCCGATAGGCATTTCAGATATAGTTGCCGATTGGCATTTTAAAAATAGGTGCTGATAGGCATTTCAGATATAGAAGCCGATAGGTATTTCAAATATAGGTGTCGATACGCATATCAGATATGGTTGCCGATAGGCATTACAAATATAGGTGCTGATAGGCATTCCAGATGTAGTTTCCGATAGGCATTTCAAAAACTAGTGCCGATAGGCATTTCAGATATAGGTGCCAATAGGCATTTCAGATATAGTTACCGATTGGCATTTTTTAAATAGGTGCCGATAGGCATTTCAGATATAGAAGCCGATGAGTATTTCAAATATAAGTGCTGATAGGCATTTTAGATGTAGTTTCCGATAGGCATTTCAAAAATAGGTACCGATAGGCATTTCAGATATAGAAGCCGATAGGCATTTCAAATATAGGTGCCGATAGGCATTCCAGATATGGCTGCCGATAGGCATTTCAAATATAAGTGCTGATAGGCATTTTAGATGTAGTTTCCGATAGGCATTTCAAAAATAGGTGCCGATAGGCATTTCAGATATAGGTGCCGATAGGCATTTTAGATATAGTTGCCGATTGGCATTTTAAAAATAGGTGTCGATAGGCATTTCAGATATAGAAGCCGATAGGCATTTCAAATATAGGTGCCGATAGGCATTCCAGATGTAGTTGCCGATAGGCATTTCAGATATAGTTGCCAATTGGCATTTTAAAAATAGGTGTCGATAGGCATTTCAGATATAGAAGCCGATAGGCATTTCAAATATAGGTGCCGATACACATTCCAGATATGGTTGCCGATAGGCATTTCAAATATAGGTGCTGATAGGGATTTTAGATGTAGTTTCCGATAGGCATTTCAAAAATAGGTGCCGATAGGCATTTCAGATATAGAACCCGATAGGCATTTAGATATAGTGGCCAATTGGCATTTTAAAAATAGGTGCCGATAGGCATTTCAGATATAGAAGCCGATAGGCATTTCAAATATAGGTGCCGATAGGCATTCCAGATATGGTTGCCGATAGGCATTTCAAATATAGGTGCTGATAGGCATTTTAGATGTAGTTTCCGATAGGCATTTCAAAAATTGATGCCGATAGGCATTACAGATATAGGTGCCGATAGGCATTTCAGATATAGAAGCCGATAGGTATTTCAAATATAGGTGTCGATAGGCATTTCAGATATGTTTGCCGATAGGCATTTCAAATATAGGAGCAGATTGGCATTTCAGATGTACTTTCCGAAAGACATTTCAAAAATAGGTGCCGATAGGCATTTCAGATATAGGTGCCGATAGGCATTTCAGATATAGTTGCCGTTTGGCATTTTAAAAATAGGTGCCGATAGGCATTTCAGATATAGAAGCCGATAGGCATTTCAGATATAGAAGCCGATAGGCATTTCAAATATAGGTGCCGATAGGCATTCCAGATATGGTTGCCGATAGGCATTTCAAATATAGGAGCTGATAGGCATTTAAGATGTAGTTTCCGATAGGCATTTCAAAAATTGGTGCCGATTGGCATTTCAGATATAGGTGCCGATAGGCATTTTAGATATAGTTGCCGATTGGCATTTTAAAAATAGGTGTCGATAGGCATTTCAGATATAGAAGCCGATAGGCATTTCAAATATAGGTGCCGATAGGCATTCCAGATGTAGTTGCCGATAGGCATTTCAGATATAGTTGCCGATTGGCATTTTAAAAATAGGTGCCGATAAGCATTTCAGATATAGAAGCCGATAGGTATTTCAAATATAGGTGTCGATAGGCATTTCAGATATGGTTGCCGATAGGCATTTCAAATATAGGTGCTGATAGGCATTTTAGATGTAGTTTCCGATAGGCATTTCAAAAATAGGTGCCGATAGGCATTTCAGATATAGGTGCCGATAGGCATTTTAGATATAGTTGCCGATTGGCATTTTAAAAATAGGTGTCGATAGGCATTTCAGATATAGAAGCCGATAGGCATTTCAAATATAGGTGCCGATAGGCATTCCAGATGTGGTTGTCGATAGGCATTTCAAATATAGGTGCTGATAGGCATTCCAAATGTATTTTCCGATAGGCATTTCAAAAATTGGTGCCGATAGGCATTTCAGATATAGGTGCCGATAGGCATTTCAGATATAGTTACCGATTGGCATTTTAAAAATAGGTGCCGATAGGCATTTCAGATATAGATGCCGATAGGTATTTCAAATATAGGTATCGATAGGCATTTCAGATATGGTTGCCGATAGGCATTTCAAATATAGGTGCTGATAGGCATTTCAGATGTAGTTTCCGATAGGCATTTTAAAAATAGGTGCCGATAGGTATTTCAGATATAGGTGCCGATAGGCATTTCAGATATAGTTGCCGATTGGCATTTTAAAAATAGGTGCCGATAGGCATTTTAGATATAGAAGCCGATAGGCATTTCAAATATAAGTGCCGATAGGCATTCCAGATATGGTTGTTGATAGGCATTCCAAATATAAGTGCCGATAGGCATTTCAGATGTAGTTTCCGATAGGCAATTCAAAAATAGGTACCGATAGGCATTTCAGATATAGGTGCCGATAGGCATTTAAAATATAGGTGCCGATAGGCATTTCAAATATAGGTGTCGATAGGCATTTCAGATATAAATGCCGAAAGGCATTTCAGATAGAGTTGCCGATTGGCATTTTAAAAATAGGTGCCGCTAGGCATTTCAGATATAGAAGCCGATAGGTATTTCAAATATAGGTGCCGATAGGCATTTCAGATATAGTTGCCGATAGGCATTTAAAATATAGGTGCCGATAGGCATTTCAAATATAGGTGTCGATAGGCATTTCAGATATAAATGCCGAAAGGCATTTCAGATATAGTTGCCGATTGGCATTTTAAAAATAGGTGCCGCTAGGCATTTCAGATATAGAAGCCGATAGGCATTTCAAATATAGGTGCCGATAGGCATTCCAAATATAGTTGCCGATAGGCTTTTCAAATATAGGTGCTGATAGGCAATTCAGATGTAGTTTCCGATAGGCATTTCAAAAATAGGTGCCGATAGGCATTTCAGATATAGGTGCCGATAGGCATTTCAGATATAGTTGCCGATTGGCATT
>JAVRKA010001042.1:0-30131 GCA_034508555.1 Venustoraphidia nigricollis | reverse complement strand
ATAGGTGTCGATAGGCATTTCAGATATAGGTGCCGATAGGCATTTCAGATATAGTTGCCGATTGGCATTTTAAAAATAGGTGCCGATAGGCATTTCAGATATAGAAGCCGATAGGCATTTCAAATATAGGTGCCGATAGGCATTTCAGATATGGTTGCCGATAGGCATTTCAAATATAGGTGCTGATAGGCATTTCAGATGTAGTTTCCGATAGGCATTTCAAAAATAGGTGTCGATAGGCATTTCAGATATAGGTGTCGATAGGCATTTCAGATATAGGTGTCGATAGGCATTTCAGATATAGGTGTCGATAGGCATTTCAGATATAGGTGTCGATAGGCATTTCAGATATAAGTGTCGATAGGCATTTCAGATATAGGTGTCGATAGGCATTTCAGATATAGGTGCCGATAAGCATTTCAGATATAGTTGCCGATTGGCATTTTAAAAATAGGTGCCGATAGGCATTTCAGATATAGAAGCCGATAGGCATTTCAAATATAGGTGCCGATAGGTATTTCAGATATGGTTGCCGATAGGCATTCAAATATAGGTGCTGATAGGCATTTCAGATGTAGTTTCCGATAGGCATTTCAAAAATAGGTGTCGATAGGCATTTCAGATATAGGTGTCGATAGGCATTTCAGATATAGGTGTCGATAGGCATTTCAGATATAGGTGTCGATAGGCCATTTCAGATATAGGTGTCGATAGGCATTTCAGATATAGGTGTCGATAGGCATTCAGATATAGGTGTCGATAGGCATTTCAGATATAGGTGTCGATAGGCATTTCAGATATAGGTGTGGATAGGCATTTCAGATATAGGTGTCGATAGGCATTTCAGATATAGGTGTCGATAGGCATTTCAGATATAGGTGTCGATAGGCATTTCAGATATAGGTGCCGATAGGCATTTCAGATATAGTTGCCGATTGGCACTTTAAAAATAGGTGCCGATAGGCATTTCAGATATAGAAGCCGATAGGCATTTCAGATATAGGTGTCGATAGGCATTTCAGATATAGGTGTCGATAGGCATTTCAGATATAGGTGTCGATAGGCATTTCAGATATAGGTGTCGATAGGCATTTCAGATATAGGTGTCGATAGGCATTTCAGATATAGGTGTCGTAGGCATTTCAGATATAGGTGTCGATAGGCATTTCAGATATAGAAGCCGATAGGCATTTCAAATATAGGTGCCGATAGGCATTCCAGATATGGTTGCCGATAGGCATTTCAAATATAGGTGCTGATAGGCATTTCAGATGTAGTTTCCGATAGGCATTTCAAAAATAGGTGTCGATAGGCATTTCAGATATAGGTGTCGATAGGCATTTCAGATATAGGTGTCGATAGGCATTTCAGATATAGGTGTCGATAGGCATTTCAGATATAGGTGTCGATAGGCATTTCAGATATAGGTGTCGATAGGCATTTCAGATATAGGTGTCAATAGGCATTTCAGATATAGCTGTCGATAGGCCATTTCAGATATAGGTGCCGATAGGCATTTCAGATATAGTTGCCGATTGGCATTTTAAAATAGGTGCCGATAGGCATTTCAGATATAGAAGCCGATAGGCATTTCAAATATAGGTGCCGATAGGCATTCCAGATATGGTTGCCGATAGGCATTTCAAATATAGGTGCTGATAGGCATTTCAGATGTAGTTTCCGATAGGCATTTCAAAAATAGGTGTCGATAGGCATTTCAGATATAGGTGTCGATAGGCATTTCAGATATAGGTGTCGATAGGCATTTCAGATATAGGTGTCGATAGGCATTTCAGATATAGGTGTCGATAGGCATTTCAGTTATAGGTGTCGATAGGCATTTCAGATATAGGTGTCGATAGGCATTTCAGATATAGGTGTCGATAGGCATTTCAGATATAGGTGTCGATAGGCATTTCAGATATAGGTGCCGATAGGCATTTCAGATATAGTTGCCGATTAGCATTTTAAAAATAGGTGCCGATAGGCACTTCAGATATAGAAGCCAATAGGCATTTCAAATATAGGTGCCGATAGGCATTCCAGATATGGTTGCCGATAGGCATTTCAAATATAGGTGCTGATAGGCATTTCAGATAAAGTTCCCGATAGGCATTTCAAAAATAGGTGTCGATAGGCATTTCAGATATAGGTGTCGATAGGCATTTCAGATATAGGTGTCGATAGGCATATCAGATATAGGTGTCGATAGGCATTTCAGATATAGGTGTCGATATACATTTCAGATATAGGTGTCGATAGGCATTTCAGATATAGGTGTCGATAGGCATTTCAGATATAGGTGTCGATAGGCATTTCAGATATAGGTGCCGATAGGCATTTCAGATATAGTTAACGATTGGCATTTTAAAAATAGGTGCCGATAGGCATTTCAGATATAGAAGCCGATAGGCATTTCAAATATAGGTGCCGATAGGCATTCCAGATATGGTTGCCGATAGGCATTTCAAATATAGGTGTCGATAGGCATTTCAGATATAGGTGTCGATAGGCATTTCAGATATAGGTGTCGATAGGCATTTCAGATATAGGTGTCGATAGGCATTTCAGATAAAGGTGTCGATAGGCATTTCAGATATAGGTGTCGATAGGCATTTCAGATATAGGTGTCGATAGGCATTTCAGATATAGGTGTCGATAGGCATTTCAGATATAGGTGTCGATAGGCATTTCAGATATAGGTGTCGATAGGCATTTCAGATATAGGTGTCGATAGGCATTTCAGATAAAGGTGTCGATAGGCATTTCAGATATAGGTGTCGATAGGCATTTCAGATATAGGTGTCGATAGGCATGTTCAGATATAGGTGCCGATAGGCATTTCAGATATAGTTGCCGATTGGCATTTTAAAAATAGGTGCCGATAGGCATTTCAGATATAGAAGCCGATAGGCATTTCAAATATAGGTGTCGATAGGCATTTCAGATATAGGTGCCGATAGGCATTTCAGATATAGTTGCCGATTGGCATTTTAAAAATAGGTGCCGATAGGCATTTCAGATATAGAAGCCGATAGGCATTTCAAATATAGGTGCCGATAGGCATTCCAGATATGGTTGCCGATAGGCATTTCAAATATAGGTGCTGATAGGCATTTCAGATGTACTTTCCGATAGGCATTTCAAAAATAGGTGTCGATAGGCATTTCAGATATAGGTGTCGATAGGCATTTCAGATATAGGTGTCGATAGGCATTTCAGATATAGGTGTCGATAGGCATTTCAGATATAGGTGTCGATAGGCATTTTAGATATAGGTGTCGATAGGCATTTCAGATATAGGTGTCGATAGGCATTTCAGATATAGGTGTCGATAGGCATTTCAGATATAGGTGCCGATAGGCATTTCAGATATAGTTGCCGATTGGCATTTTAAAAATAGGTGCCGATAGGCATTTCAGATATAGAAGCCGATAGGCATTTCAAATATAGGTGCCGATAGGCATTCCAGATATGGTTGCCGATAGGCATTTCAAATATAGGTGCTGATAGGCATTTCGGAGGTAGTTTCCGATAGGCATTTCAAAAATAGGTGTCGATAGGCATTTCAGATATAGGTGTCGATAGGCATTTTCAGATATAGGTGTCGATAGGCATTTCAGTATATGGTGTCGATAGGCATTTCAGATATAGGTGTCGATAGGCATTTCAGATATAGGTCTCGATAGGCATTTCAGATATAGGTGTCGATAGGCATTTCAGATATAGGTGTCGATAGGCATTTCAGATATAGGTGTCGATAGGCATTTCAGATATAGGTGCCGATAGGCATTTCAGATATAGTTGCCGATTGGCATTTTAAAAATAGGTGCCGATAGGCATTTCAGATATAGAAGCCGATAGGCATTTCAAATATAGGTGCCGATAGGCATTCCAGATATGGTTTCCGATAGGCATTTCAAATATAGGTGCTGATAGGCATTTCAGATGTAGTTTCCGATAGGCATTTCAAAAATAGGTGTCGATAGGCATTTCAGATATAGGTGTCGATAGGCATTTCAGATATAGGTGTCGATAGGCATTTCAGATATAGGTGTCGATAGGCATTTCAGATATAGGTGTCGATAGGGATTTCAGATATAGGTGTCGATAGGCATTTCAGATATAGGTGTCGATAGGCATTTCAGATATAGGTGTCGATAGGCATTTCAGATATAGGTGTCGATAGGCATTTCAGATATAGGTGTCGATAGGCATTTCAGATATAGCTGTCGATAGGCATTTCAGATATAGGTGCCGATAGGCATTTCAGATATAGTTGCCGATTGGCATTTAAAAAATAGGTGCCGATAGGCATTTCAGATATAGAAGCCGATAGGCATTTCAAATATAGGTGCCGATAGGCATTCCAGATATGGTTGCTGATAGGCATTTCAAATATAGGTGCTGATAGGCATTTCAGATGTAGTTTCCGATAGGCATTTCAAAAATAGGTGTCGATAGGTATTTCAGATATAGATGTCGATAGGCATTTCAGATATAGGTGTCGATAGGCATTTCAGATATAGGTGTCGATAGGCATTTCAGATATAGGTGTCGATAGGCATTTCAGATATAGGTGTCGATGGGCATTTCAGATATAGGTGTCGATAGGCATTTCAGATATAGGTGCCGATAGGCATTTCAGATATAGTTGCCGATTGGCATTTTAAAAATAGGTGCCGATAGGCATTTCAGATATAGAAGCCGATAGGCATTTCAAATATAGGTGCCGATAGGCATTCCAGATAAGGTTGCCGATAGGCATTTCAAATATAGGTGCTGATAGGCATTTCAGATGTAGTTTCCGATAGGCATTTCAAAAATAGGTGTCGATAGGCATTTCGGATATAGGTGTCGATAGGCATTTCAGATATAGGTGTCGATAGGCATTTCAGATATAGGTGTCGATAGGCATTTCAGATATAGGTGTCGATAGGCATTTCAGATATAGGTGTCGATAGGCATTTCAGATATAGGTGTCGATAGGCATTTCAGATATAGGTGTCGATAGGCATTTCAGATATAGGTGTCTATAGGCATTTCAGATATAGGTGCCGATAGGCATTTCAGATATAGTTGCCGATTGGCATTTTAAAAATAGGTGCCTATAGGCATTTCAGATATAGAAGCCGATAGGCATTTCAAATATAGGTGCCGATAGACATTCCAGATATGGTTGCCGATAGGCATTTCAAATATAGGTGCTGATAGGCATTTCAGATGTAGTTTCCGATAGGCATTTCAAAAATAGGTGTCGATAGGCATTTCAGATATAGGTGTCGATAGGCATTTCAGATATAGGTGTCGATAGGCATTTCAGATATAGGTGTCGATAGGCATTTCAGATATAGGTGTCGATAGGCATTTCAGATATAGGTGTCGATAGGCATTTCAGTTATAGGTGTCGATAGGCATTTCAGATATAGGTGTCGATAGGCATTTCAGATATAGGTGCCGATAGGCATTTCAGATATAGTTGCCGATTGGCATTTTAAAAATAGGTGCCGATAGGCAGTTCAGATATAGAAGCCGATAGGCATTTCAAATATAGGTGCCGATAGGCATTCCAGATATGGTTGCCGATAGGCATTTCAAATATAGGTGCTGATAGGCATTTCAGATGTAGTTTCCGATAGGCATTTCAAAAATAGGTGTCGATAGGCATTTCAGATATAGGTGTCGATAGGCATTTCAGATATAGGTGTCGATAGGCATTTCAGATATAGGTGTCGATAGGCATTTCAGATATAGGTGTCGATAGGCATTTCAGATATAGGTGTCGATAGGCATTTCAGATATAGGTGTCGATAGGCATTTCAGATATAGGTGTCGATAGGCATTTCAGATATAGGTGTCGATAGGCATTTCAGATATAGGTGCCGATAGGCATTTCAGATATAGTTGCCGATTGGCATTTTAAAAATAGGTGCCGATAGGCATTTCAGATATAGAAGCCGATAGGAATTTCAAATATAGGTGCCGATAGGCATTCCAGATATGGTTGCCGATAGGCATTTCAAATATAGGTGCTGATAGGCATTTCAGATATAGTTCCCGATAGGCATTTCAAAAATAGGTGTCGATAGGCATTTCAGATATAGGTGTCGATAGGCATTTCAGATATAGGTGTCGATAGGCTTATCAGATATAGGTGTCGATAGGCATTTCAGATATAGGTGTCGATATACATTTCAAATATAGGTGTCGATAGGCATTTCAGATATAGGTGTCGATAGGCATTTCAGATATAGGTGTCGATAGGCATTTCAGATATAGGTGCCGATAGGCATTTCAGATATAGTTAACGATTGGCATTTTAAAAATAGGTGCCGATAGGCATTTCAGATATAGAAGCCGATAGGCATTTCAAATATAGGTGCCGATAGGCATTCCAGATATGGTTGCCGATAGGCATTTCAAATATAGGTGTCGATAGGCATTTCAGATATAGGTGTCGATAGGCATTTCAGATATAGGTGTCGATAGGCATTTCAGATATAGGTGTCGATAGGCATTTCAGATATAGGTGTCGATAGGCATTTCAGATATAGGTGTCGATAGGGATTTCAGATATAGGTGTCGATAGGCATTTCAGATATAGGTGTCGATAGGCATTTCAGATATAGGTGTCGATAGGCATTTCAGATATAGGTGTCGATAGGCATTTCAGATATAGGTGTCGATAGGCATTTCAGAATATAGCTGTCGATAGGCATTTCAGATATAGGTGCCGATAGGCATTTCAGTTATAGTTGCCGATTGGCATTTTAAAAATAGGTGCCGATAGGCATTTCAGATATAGAAGCCGATAGGCATTTTCAAATATAGGTGCCGATAGGCATTCCAGATATGGTTGCTGATAGGCATTTCAAATATAGGTGCTGATAGGCATTTCAGATGTAGTTTCCGATAGGCATTTCAAAAATAGGTGTCGATAGGTATTTCAGATATAGGTGTCGATAGGCATTTCAGATATAGGTGTCGATAGGCATTTCAGATATAGGTGTCGATAGGCATTTCAGATATAGGTGTCGATAGGCATTTCAGATATAGGTGTCGATAGGCATTTCAGATATAGGTGTCGATAGGCATTTCAGATATAGGTGCCGATAGGCATTTCAGATATAGTTGCCGATTGGCATTTTAAAAATAGGTGCCGATAGGCATTTCAGATATAGAAGCCGATAGGCATTTCAAATATAGGTGCCGATAGGCATTCCAGATAAGGTTGCCGATAGGCATTTCAAATATAGGTGCTGATAGGCATTTCAGATGTAGTTTCCGATAGGCATTTCAAAAATAGGTGTCGATAGGCATTTCAGATATAGGTGTCGATAGGCATTTCAGATATAGGTGTCGATAGGCATTTCAGATATAGGTGTCGATAGGCATTTCAGATATAGGTGTCGATAGGCATTTCAGATATAGGTGTCGATAGGCATTTCAGATATAGGTGTCGATAGGCATTTCAGATATAGGTGTCGATAGGCATTTCAGATATAGGTGCCGATAGGCATTTCAGATATAGAAGCCGATAGGCATTTCAAATATAGGTGCCGATAGGCATTCCCGATATGGTTGCCGATAGGCATTTCAAATATAGGTGCTGATAGGCATTTCAGATGTAGTTTCCGATAAGCATTTCAAAAATAGGTGTCGATAGGCATTTCAGACATAGGTGTCGATAGGCATTTCAGATATAGGTGTCGATAGGCATTTCAGATATAGGTGTCGATAGGCCTTTCAGATATAGGTGTCGATAGGCATTTCAGATATAGGTGTCGATAGGCATTTCAGATATAGGTTTCGATTGGCATTTCAGATATAGGTGTCGATAGGCATTTCAGTTATAGGTGCCGATAGGCATTTCAGATATAGTTGCCGATTGGCATTTTAAAAATAGGTGCCGATAGGCATTTCAGATATAGAAGCCGATAGGCATTTCAAATATAGGTGCCGATAGGCATTCCAGATATGGTTGCCGATAGGCATTTAAAATATAGGTGCAGATAGGCATTTCAGATGTAGTTTCCGATAGGCATTTCAAAAATAGGTGTCGATAGGCATTTCAGATATAGGTGTCGATAGGCATTTCAGATATAGGTGTCGATAGGCATATCAGATATAGGTGTCGATAGGCATTTCAGATATAGGTGTCGATAGGCATTTCAGATATAGGTGTCGATAGGCATTTCAGATATAGGTGTCGATAGGCATTTCTGATATTGGTGTCGATAGGCATTTCAGATATAGGTGCCGATAGGCATTTCAGATATAGTTGCCGATTGGCATTTTAAAAATAGGTGCCGATAGGCATTTCAGATATAGAAGCCGATAGGCATTTCAAATATAGGTGCCGATAGGCATTCCAGATATGGTTGCCGATAGGCATTTCAAATATAGGTGCAGATAGGCATTTCAGATGTAGTTTCCGATAGGCATTTCAAAAATAGGTGTCGATAGGCATTTCAGATATAGGTGTCGATAGGCATTTCAGATATAGGTGTCGATAGGCATTTCAGATATAGGTGTCGATAGGCATTTCAGATATAGGTGTCGATAGGTATTTCAGATATAGGTGTCGATAGGCATTTCAGATATAGGTGTCGATAGGCATTTCAGATATAGGTGTCGATAGGCATTTCAGATATAGGTGCCGATAGGCATTTCAGATATATTTGCCGATTGGCATTTTAAAAATAGGTGCCGATAGGCATTTCAGATATAGAAGCCGATAGGCATTTCAAATATAGGTGCCGATAGGCATTCCAGATATGGTTGCCGATAGGCATTTCAAATATAGGTGCTGATAGGCATTTCAGATGTAGTTTCTGATAGGCATTTCAAAAATAGGTGTCGATAGGCATTTCAGATATAGGTGTCGATAGGCATTTCAGATATAGGTGTCGATAGGCATTTCAGATATAGGTGTCGATAGGCATTTCAGATATAGGTGTCGATAGGCATTTCAGATATAGGTGTCGATAGGCATTTCAGATATATGTGCCGTTAGGCATTTCAGATATAGTTGCTGATTGGCATTTTAAAAATAAGTGCCGATAGGCATTTCAGATATAGAAGCCGATAGGCATTTCAAATATAGGTGCCGATAGGCATTCCAGATATGGTTGCCGATAGGCATTTCAAATATAGGTGCTGATAGGCATTTCAGATGTAGTTTCCGATAGGCATTTCAAAAATAGGTGTCGATAGGCATTTCAGATATAGGTGTCGATAGGCATTTCAGATATAGGTGTCGATAGGCATTTCAGATATAGGTGTCGATAGGCATTTCAGATATAGGTGTCGATGGGCATTTTAGATATAGGTGTCGATAGGCATTTCAGATATAGGTGTCGATAGTCATTTCAGATATAGGTGTTGATAGGCATTTCAGATATAGGTGTCGATAGGCATTTCAGATATAGGTGCCGATAGGCATTTCAGATATAGTTGCCGATTGGCATTTTAAAAATATGTGCCGATAGGCATTTTAGATGTAGAAGCCGATAGGCATTTCAAATATAGGTGCCGAAAGGCATTCCAGATATGGTTGCCGATAGGCATTTCAAATATAGGTGCTGATAGGCATTTCAGATGTAGTTTCCGATAGGCATTTCAAAAATAGGTGTCGATAGGCATTTCAGATATAGGTGTCGATAGGCATTTCAGATATAGGTGTCGATAGGCATTTCAGATATAGGTGTCGATAGGCATTTCAGATATAGGTGTCGATAGGTATTTCAGATATAGGTGTCGATAGGCATTTCAGATATAGGTGTCGATAGGCATTTCAGATATAGGTGTCGATAGGCATTTCAGATATAGGTGCCGATAGGCATTTCAGATATATTTGCCGATTGGCATTTTAAAAATAGGTGCCGATAGGCATTTCAGATATAGAAGCCGATAGGCATTTCAAATATAGGTGCCGATAGGCATTCCAGATATGGTTGCCGATAGGCATTTCAAATATAGGTGCTGATAGGCATTTCAGATGTAGTTTCCGATAGGCATTTCAAAAATAGGTGTCGATAGGCATTTCAGATATAGGTGTCGATAGGCATTTCAGATATAGGTGTCGATAGGCATTTCAGATATAGGTCTCGATAGGCATTTCAGATATAGGTGCCGATAGGCATTTCAGATATAGTTGCCGATTGGCCTTTTAAAAATAGGTGCCGATAGGCATTTCAGATATAGAAGCCGATAGGCATTTCAAATATAGGTGCCGATAGGCATTCCAGATATGGTTGCCGATAGGCATTTCAAATATAGGTGCTGATAGGCATTTCAGATGTAGTTTCCGATAGGCATTTCAAAAATAGGTGTCGATAGGCATTTCAGATATAGGTGTCGATAGGCATTTCAGATATAGGTGTCGATAGGCATTTCAGATATAGGTGTCGATAGGCATTTCTGATATAGGTGTGGATAGGCATTTCAGATATAGGTGCCGATAGGCATTTCAGATATAGTTGCCGATTGGCATTTTAAAAATTGGTGCCGATAGGCATTTCAGATATAGAAGCCGATAGGCATTTCAAATATAGGTGCCGATAGGCATTCCAGATATGGTTGCCGATAGGCATTTCAAATATAGGTGCTGTTAGGCATTTCAGATGTAGTTTCCGATAGGCATTTCAAAAATAGGTGTCGATAGGCATTTCAGATATAGGTGTCGATAGGCATTTCAGATATAGGTGTCGATAGGCATTTTAGATATAGGTGTCGATAGGCATTTCAGATATAGGTGTCGATAGGCATTTCAGATATAGGTGTCGATAGGCATTTCAGATATAGGTGTCGATAGGCATTTCAGATATAGGTGTCGATAGGCATTTCAGATATAGGTGCCGATAGGCATTTCAGATATAGTTGCCGATTGGCATTTTAAAAATAGGTGCCGATAGGCATTTCAGATATAGAAGCCGATAGGCATTTCAAATATAGGTGCCGATAGGCATTCCAGATATGGTTGCCGATAGGCATTTCAAATATAGGTGCTGATAGGCATTTCGGAGGTAGTTTCCGATAGGCATTTCAAAAATAGGTGTCGATAGGCATTTCAGATATAGGTGTCGATAGGCATTTCAGATATAGGTGTCGATAGGCATTTCAGATATAGGTGTCGATAGGCATTTCAGATATAGGTGTCGATAGGCATTTCAGATATAGGTCTCGATAGGCATTTCAGATATAGGTGTCGATAGGCATTTCAGATATAGGTGTCGATAGGCATTTCAGATATAGGTGTCGATAGGCATTTCAGATATAGGTGCCGATAGGCATTTCAGATATAGTTGCCGATTGGCATTTTAAAAATAGGTGCCGATAGGCATTTCAGATATAGAAGCCGATAGGCATTTCAAATATAGGTGCCGATAGGCATTCCAGATATGGTTTCCGATAGGCATTTCAAATATAGGTGCTGATAGGCATTTCAGATGTAGTTTCCGATAGGCATTTCAAAAATAGGTGTCGATAGGCATTTCAGATATAGGTGTCGATAGGCATTTCAGATATAGGTGTCGATAGGCATTTCAGATATAGGTGTCGATAGGCATTTCAGATATAGGTGTCGATAGGGATTTCAGATATAGGTGTCGATAGGCATTTCAGATATAGGTGTCGATAGGCATTTCAGATATAGGTGTCGATAGGCATTTCAGATATAGGTGTCGATAGGCATTTCAGATATAGGTGTCGATAGGCATTTCAGATATAGCTGTCGATAGGCATTTCAGATATAGGTGCCGATAGGCATTTCAGATATAGTTGCCGATTGGCATTTTAAAAATAGGTGCCGATAGGCATTTCAGATATAGAAGCCGATAGGCATTTCAAATATAGGTGCCGATAGGCATTCCAGATATGGTTGCTGATAGGCATTTCAAATATAGGTGCTGATAGGCATTTCAGATGTAGTTTCCGATAGGCATTTCAAAAATAGGTGTCGATAGGTATTTCAGATATAGGTGTCGATAGGCATTTCAGATATAGGTGTCGATAGGCATTTCAGATATAGGTGTCGATCGGCATTTCAGATATAGGTGTCGATAGGCATTTCAGATATAGGTGTCGATAGGCATTTCAGATATAGGTGTCGATAGGCATTTCAGATATAGGTGCCGATAGGCATTTCAGATATAGTTGCCGATTGGCATTTTAAAAATAGGTGCCGATAGGCATTTCAGATATAGAAGCCGATAGGCATTTCAAATATAGGTGCCGATAGGCATTCCAGATAAGGTTGCCGATAGGCATTTCAAATATAGGTGCTGATAGGCATTTCAGATGTAGTTTCCGATAGGCATTTCAAAAATAGGTGTCGATAGGCATTTCGGATATAGGTGTCGATAGGCATTTCAGATATAGGTGTCGATAGGCATTTCAGATATAGGTGTCGATAGGCATTTCAGATATAGGTGTCGATAGGCATTTCAGATATAGGTGTCGATAGGCATTTCAGATATAGGTGTCGATAGGCATTTCAGATATAGGTGTCGATAGGCATTTCAGATATAGGTGTCGATAGGCATTTCAGATATAGGTGCCGATAGGCATTTCAGATATAGTTGCCGATTGGCATTTTAAAAATAGGTGCCGATAGGCATTTCAGATATAGAAGCCGATAGGCATTTCAAATATAGGTGCCGATAGGCATTCCAGATATGGTTGCCGATAGGCATTTCAAATATAGGTGCTGATAGGCATTTCAGATGTAGTTTCCGATAGGCATTTCAAAAATAGGTGTCGATAGGCATTTCAGATATAGGTGTCGATAGGCATTTCAGATATAGGTGTCGATAGGCATTTCAGATATAGGTGTCGATAGGCATTTCAGATATAGGTGTCGATAGGCATTTCAGATATAGGTGTCGATAGGCATTTCAGTTATAGGTGTCGATAGGCATTTCAGATATAGGTGTCGATAGGCATTTCAGATATAGGTGCCGATAGGCATTTCAGATATAGTTGCCGATTGGCATTTTAAAAATAGGTGCCGATAGGCAGTTCAGATATAGAAGCCGATAGGCATTTCAAATATAGGTGCCGATAGGCATTCCAGATATGGTTGCCGATAGGCATTTCAAATATAGGTGCTGATAGGCATTTCAGATGTAGTTTCCGATAGGCATTTCAAAAATAGGTGTCGATAGGCATTTCAGATATAGGTGTCGATAAACATTTCAGATATAGGTGTCGATAGGCATTTCAGATATAGGTGTCGATAGGCATTTCAGATATAGGTGTCGATAGGCATTTCAGATATAGGTGTCGATAGGCATTTCAGATATAGGTGTCGATAGGCATTTCAGATATAGGTGTCGATAGGCATTTCAGATATAGGTGTCGATAGGCATTTCAGATATAGGTGCCGATAGGCATTTCAGATATAGTTGCCGATTGGCATTTTAAAAATAGGTGCCGATAGGCATTTCAGATATAGAAGCCGATAGGCATTTCAAATATAGGTGCCGATAGGCATTCCAGATATGGTTGCCGATAGGCATTTCAAATATAGGTGCTGATAGGCATTTCAGATATAGTTCCCGATAGGCATTTCAAAAATAGGTGTCGATAGGCATTTCAGATATAGGTGTCGATAGGCATTTCAGATATAGGTGTCGATAGGCATATCAGATATAGGTGTCGATAGGCATTTCAGATATAGGTGTCGATATACATTTCAAATATAGGTGTCGATAGGCATTTCAGATATAGGTGTCGATAGGCATTTCAGATATAGGTGTCGATAGGCATTTCAGATATAGGTGCCGATAGGCATTTCAGATATAGTTAACGATTGGCATTTTAAAAATAGGTGCCGATAGGCATTTCAGATATAGAAGCCGATAGGCATTTCAAATATAGGTGCCGATAGGCATTCCAGATATGGTTGCCGATAGGCATTTCAAATATAGGTGTCGATAGGCATTTCAGATATAGGTGTCGATAGGCATTTCAGATATAGGTGTCGATAGGCATTTCAGATATAGGTGTCGATAGGCATTTCAGATATAGGTGTCGATAGGGATTTCAGATATAGGTGTCGATAGGCATTTCAGATATAGGTGTCGATAGGCATTTCAGATATAGGTGTCGATAGGCATTTCAGATATAGGTGTCGATAGGCATTTCAGATATAGGTGTCGATAGGCATTTCAGATATAGGTGTCGATAGGCATTTCAGATATAGCTGTCGATAGGCATTTCAGATATAGGTGCCGATAGGCATTTCAGATATAGTTGCCGATTGGCATTTTAAAAATAGGTGCCGATAGGCATTTCAGATATAGAAGCCGATAGGCATTTCAAATATAGGTGCCGATAGGCATTCCAGATATGGTTGCTGATAGGCATTTCAAATATAGGTGCTGATAGGCATTTCAGATGTAGTTTCCGATAGGCATTTCAAAAATAGGTGTCGATAGGTATTTCAGATATAGGTGTCGATAGGCATTTCAGATATAGGTGTCGATAGGCATTTCAGATATAGGTGTCGATAGGCATTTCAGATATAGGTGTCGATAGGCATTTCAGATATAGGTGTCGATAGGCATTTCAGATATAGGTGTCGATAGGCATTTCAAATATAGGTGCCGATAGGCATTTCAGATATAGTTGCCGATTGGCATTTTAAAAATAGGTGCCGATAGGCATTTCAGATATAGAAGCCGATAGGCATTTCAAATATAGGTGCCGATAGGCATTCCAGATAAGGTTGCCGATAGGCATTTCAAATATAGGTGCTGATAGGCATTTCAGATGTAGTTTCCGATAGGCATTTCAAAAATAGGTGTCGATAGGCATTTCAGATATAGGTGTCGATAGGCATTTCAGATATAGGTGTCGATAGGCATTTCAGATATAGGTGTCGATAGGCATTTCAGATATAGGTGTCGATAGGCATTTCAGATATAGGTGTCGATAGGCATTTCAGATATAGGTGTCGATAGGCATTTCAGATATAGGTGTCGATAGGCATTTCAGATATAGGTGCCGATAGGCATTTCAGATATAGAAGCCGATAGGCATTTCAAATATAGGTGCCGATAGGCATTCCCGATATGGTTGCCGATAGGCATTTCAAATATAGGTGCTGATAGGCATTTCAGATGTAGTTTCCGATAAGCATTTCAAAAATAGGTGTCGATAGGCATTTCAGACATAGGTGTCGATAGGCATTTCAGATATAGGTGTCGATAGGCATTTCAGATATAGGTGTCGATAGGCCTTTCAGATATAGGTGTCGATAGGCATTTCAGATATAGGTGTCGATAGGCATTTCAGATATAGGTTTCGATAGGCATTTCAGATATAGGTGTCGATAGGCATTTCAGTTATAGGTGCCGATAGGCATTTCAGATATAGTTGCCGATTGGCATTTTAAAAATAGGTGCCGATAGGCATTTCAGATATAGAAGCCGATAGGCATTTCAAATATAGGTGCCGATAGGCATTCCAGATATGGTTGCCGATAGGCATTTAAAATATAGGTGCAGATAGGCATTTCAGATGTAGTTTCCGATAGGCATTTCAAAAATAGGTGTCGATAGGCATTTCAGATATAGGTGTCGATAGGCATTTCAGATATAGGTGTCGATAGGCATATCAGATATAGGTGTCGATAGGCATTTCAGATATAGGTGTCGATAGGCATTTCAGATATAGGTGTCGATAGGCATTTCAGATATAGGTGTCGATAGGCATTTCAGATATTGGTGTCGATAGGCATTTCAGATATAGGTGCCGATAGGCATTTCAGATATAGTTGCCGATTGGCATTTTAAAAATAGGTGCCGATAGGCATTTCAGATATAGAAGCCGATAGGCATTTCAAATATAGGTGCCGATAGGCATTCCAGATATGGTTGCCGATAGGCATTTCAAATATAGGTGCAGATAGGCATTTCAGATGTAGTTTCCGATAGGCATTTCAAAAATAGGTGTCGATAGGCATTTCAGATATAGGTGTCGATAGGCATTTCAGATATAGGTGTCGATAGGCATTTCAGATATAGGTGTCGATAGGCATTTCAGATATAGGTGTCGATAGGTATTTCAGATATAGGTGTCGATAGGCATTTCAGATATAGGTGTCGATAGGCATTTCAGATATAGGTGTCGATAGGCATTTCAGATATAGGTGCCGATAGGCATTTCAGATATATTTGCCGATTGGCATTTTAAAAATAGGTGCCGATAGGCATTTCAGATATAGAAGCCGATAGGCATTTCAAATATAGGTGCCGATAGGCATTCCAGATATGGTTGCCGATAGGCACTTCAAATATAGGTGCTGATAGGCATTTCAGATGTAGTTTCCGATAGGCATTTCAAAAATAGGTGTCGATAGGCATTTCAGATATAGGTGTCGATAGGCATTTCAGATATAGGTGTCGATAGGCATTTCAGATATAGGTGTCGATAGGCATTTCAGATATAGGTGTCGATAGGCATTTCAGATATAATTGCCGTTAGGCATTTCAGATATAGTTGCTGATTGGCATTTTAAAAATAAGTGCCGATAGGCATTTCAGATATAGAAGCCGATAGGCATTTCAAATATAGGTGCCGATAGGCATTCCAGATATGGTTGCCGATAGGCATTTCAAATATAGGTGCTGATAGGCATTTCAGAAGTAGTTTCCGATAGGCATTTCAAAAATAGGTGTCGATAGGCATTTCAGATATAGGTGTCGATAGGCATTTCAGATATAGGTGTCGATAGGCATTTCAGATATAGGTGTCGATAGGCATTTCAGATATAGGTGTCGATAGGCATTTTAGATATAGGTGTCGATAGGCATTTCAGATATAGGTGTCGATAGTCATTTCAGATATAGGTGTTGATAGGCATTTCAGATATAGGTGTCGATAGGCATTTCAGATATAGGTGCCGATAGGCATTTCAGATATAGTTGCCGATTGGCATTTTAAAAATAGGTGCCGATAGGCATTTTAGATGTAGAAGCCGATAGGCATTTCAAATATAGGTGCCGAAAGGCATTCCAGATATGGTTGCCGATAGGCATTTCAAATATAGGTGCTGATAGGCATTTCAGATGTAGTTTCCGATAGGCATTTCAAAAATAGGTGTCGATAGGCATTTCAGATATAGGTGTCGATAGGCATTTCAGATATAGGTGTCGATAGGCATTTCAGATATAGGTGTCGATAGGCATTTCAGATATAGGTGTCGATAGGTATTTCAGATATAGGTGTCGATAGGCATTTCAGATATAGGTGTCGATAGGCATTTCAGATATAGGTGTCGATAGGCATTTCAGATATAGGTGCCGATAGGCATTTCAGATATATTTGCCGATTGGCATTTTAAAAATAGGTGCCGATAGGCATTTCAGATATAGAAGCCGATAGGCATTTCAAATATAGGTGCCGATAGGCATTCCAGATATGGTTGCCAATAGGCATTTCAAATATAGGTGCTGATAGGCATTTCAGATGTAGTTTCCGATAGGCATTTTAAAAATAGGTGTCGATAGGCATTTCAGATATAGGTGTCGATAGGCATTTCAGATATAGGTGTCGATAGGCATTTCAGATATAGGTCTCGATAGGCATTTCAGATATAGGTGCCGATAGGCATTTCAGATATAGTTGCCGATTGGCCTTTTAAAAATAGGTGCCGATAGGCATTTCAGATATAGAAGCCGATAGGCATTTCAAATATAGGTGCCGATAGGCATTCCAGATATGGTTGCCGATAGGCATTTCAAATATAGGTGCTGATAGGCATTTCAGATGTAGTTTCCGATAGGCATTTCAAAAATAGGTGTCGATAGGCATTTCAGATATAGGTGTCGATAGGCATTTCAGATATAGGTGTCGATAGGCATTTCAGATATAGGTGTCGATAGGCATTTCTGATATAGGTGTGGATAGGCATTTCAGATATAGGTGCCGATAGGCATTTCAGATATAGTTGCCGATTGGCATTTTAAAAATTGGTGCCGATAGGCATTTCAGTTATAGAAGCCGATAGGCATTTCAAATATAGGTGCCGATAGGCATTCCAGATATGGTTGCCGATAGGCATTTCAAATATAGGTGCTGTTAGGCATTTCAGATGTAGTTTCCGATAGGCATTTCAAAAATAGGTGTCGATAGGCATTTCAGATATAGGTGTCGATAGGCATTTCAGATATAGGTGTCGATAGGCATTTTAGATATAGTGTCGATAGGCATTTCAGATATAGGTGTCGATAGGCATTTCAGATATAGGTGTCGATAGGCATTTCAGATATAGGTGTCGAATAGGCATTTCAGATATAGGTGCCGATAGGCATTTCAGATATAGTTGCCGATTGGCATTTTAAAAATAGGTGCCGATAGGCATTTCAGATATAGAAGCCGATAGGCATTTCAAATATAGGTGCCGATAGGCATTCCAGATATGGTTGCCGATAGGCATTTCAAATATAGGTGCTGATAGGCATTTCAGATGTAGTTTCCGATAGGCATTTCAAAAATAGGTGTCGATAGGCATTTCAGATATAGGTGTCGATAGGCATTTCAGATATAGGTGTCGATAGGCATTTTAGATATAGGTGTCGATAGGCATTTCAGATAAAGGTGTCGATAGACATTTCAGATATAGGTGTCGATAGGCATTTCAGATATAGGTGTCGATAGGCATTTCAGATATAGGTGTCGATAGGCATTTCAGATATAGGTGCCGATAGGCATTTCAGATATAGTTGCCGATTGGCATTTTAAAAATAGGTGCCGATAAGCATTTTAGATATAGAAGCCGATAGGCATTTCAAATATAGGTGCCGATAGGCATTCCAGATATGGTTGCCGATAAACATTTCAAATATAGGTGCTGATAGGCATTTCAGATATAGTTCCCGATAGGCATTTCAAAAATAGGTGTCGATAGGCATTTCAGATATAGGTGTCGATAGGCATTTCAGATATAGGTGTCGATAGGCATATCAGATATAGGTGTCGATAGGCATTTCAGATATAGGTGTCGATATACATTTCAGATATAGGTGTCGATAGGCATTTCAGATATAGGTGTCGATAGGCATTTCAGATATAGGTGTCGATAGGCATTTCAGATATAGGTGCCGATAGGCATTTCAGATATAGTTAACGATTGGCATTTTAAAAATAGGTGCCGATATGCATTTCAGATATAGAAGCCGATAGGCATTTCAAATATAGGTGCCGATAGGCATTCCAGATATGGTTGCCGATAGGCATTTCAAATATAGGTGTCGATAGGCATTTCAGATATAGGTGTCGATAGGCATTTCAGATATAGGTGTCGATAGGCATTTCAGATATAGGTGTCGATAGGCATTTCAGATCAAGGTGTCGATAGGCATTTCAGATATAGGTGTCGATAGGCATTTCAGATATAGGTGTCGATAGGCATTTCAGATATAGGTGTCGATAGGCATTTCAGATATAGGTGTCGATAGGCATTTCAGATATAGGTGTCGATAGGCATTTCAGATATAGGTGTCGATAGGCATTTCAGATAAAGGTGTCGATAGGCATTTCAGATATAGGTGTCGATAGGCATTTCAGATATAGGTGTCGATAGGCATTTCAGATATAGGTGTCGATAGGCATTTCAGATATAGGTGCCGATAGGCATTCCAGATATAGTTGCCGATTGGCATTTTAAAAATAGGTGCCGATAGGCATTTCAGATATAGAAGCCGATAGGCATTTCAAATATAGGTGTCGATAGGCATTTCAGATATAGGTGCCGATAGGCATTTCAGATATAGTTGCCGATTGGCATTTTAAAAATAGGTGCCGATAGGCATTTTAGATATAGAAGCCGATAGGCATTTCAAATATAGGTGCCGATAGGCATTCCAGATATGGTTGCCGATAGGCATTTCAAATATAGGTGCTGATAGGCATTTCAGATGTGCTTTCCGATAGGCATTTCAAAAATAGGTGTCGATAGGCATTTCAGATATAGGTGTCGATAGGCATTTCAGATATAGGTGTCGATAGGCATTTCAGATATAGGTGTCGATAGGCATTTCAGATATAGGTGTCGATAGGCATTTCAGATATAGGTGTCGATAGGCATTTCAGATATAGGTGTCGATAGGCATTTCAGATATAGGTGTCGATAGGCATTTCAGATATAGGTGCCGATAGGCATTTCAGATATAGTTGCCGATTGGCATTTTAAAAATAGGTGCCGATAGGCATTTCAGATATAGAAGCCGATAGGCATTTCAAATATAGGTGCCGATAGGCATTCCAGATATGGTTGCCGATAGGCATTTCAAATATAGGTGCTGATAGGCATTTCAGAGGTAGTTTCCGATAGGCATTTCAAAAATAGGTGTCGATAGGCATTTCAGATATAGGTGTCGATAGGCATTTCAGATATAGGTGTCGATAGGCATTTCAGATATAGGTGTCGATAGGCATTTCAGATATAGGTGTCGATAGGCATTTCAGATATAGGTGTCGATAGGCATTTCAGATATAGGTGTCGATAGGCATTTCAGATATAGGTGTCGATAGGCATTTCAGATATAGGTGTCGATAGGCATTTCAGATATAGGTGCCGATAGGCATTTCAGATATAGTTGCCGATTGGCATTTTAAAAATAGGTGCCGATAGGCATTTCAGATATAGAAGCCGATAGGCATTTCAAATATAGGTGCCGATAGGCATTCCAGATATGGTTCCCGATAGGCATTTCAAATATAGGTGCTGATAGGCATTTCAGATGTAGTTTCCGATAGGCATTTCAAAAATAGGTGTCGATAGGCATTTCAGATATAGGTGTCGATAGGCATTTCAGATATAGGTGTCGATAGGCATTTCAGATATAGGTGTCGATAGGCATTTCAGATATAGGTGTCGATAGGGATTTCAGATATAGGTGTCGATAGGCATTTCAGATATAGGTGTCGATAGGCATTTCAGATATAGGTGTCGATAGGCATTTCAGATATAGGTGTCGTTAGGCATTTCAGATATAGGTGTCGATAGGCATTTCAGATATAGGTGTCGATAGGCATTTCAGATATAGGTGCCGATAGGCATTTCAGATATAGTTGCCGATTGGCATTTTAAAAATAGGTGCCGATAGGCATTTCAGATATAGAAGCCGATAGGCATTTCAAATATAGGTGCCGATAGGCATTCCAGATATGGTTGCCGATAGGCATTTCAAATATAGGTGCTGATAGGCATTTCAGATGTAGTTTCCGATAGGCATTTCAAAAATAGGTGTCGATAGGTATTTCAGATATAGGTGTCGATAGGCATTTCAGATATAGGTGTCGATAGGCATTTCAGATATAGGTGTCGATAGGCATTTCAGATATAGGTGTCGATAGGCATTTCAGATATAGGTGTCGATAGGCATTTCAGATATAGGTGTCGATAGGCATTTCAGATATAGGTGCCGATAGGCATTTCAGATATAGTTGCCGATTGGCATTTTAAAAATAGGTGCCGATAGGCATTTCAGATATAGAAGCCGATAGGCATTTCAAATATAGGTGCCGATAGGCATTCCAGATAAGGTTGCCGATAGGCATTTCAAATATAGGTGCTGATTGGCATTTCAGATGTAGTTTCCGATAGGCATTTCAAAAATAGGTGTCGATAGGCATTTCAGATATAGGTGTCGATAGGCATTTCAGATATAGGTGTCGATAGGCATTTCAGATATAGGTGTCGATAGGCATTTCAGATATAGGTGTCGATAGGCATTTCAGATATAGGTGTCGATAGGCATTTCAGATATAGGTGTCGATAGGCATTTCAGATATAGGTGTCGATAGGCATTTCAGATATAGGTGTCGATAGGCATTTCAGATATAGGTGCCGATAGGCATTTCAGATATAGTTGCCGATTGGCATTTTAAAAATAGGTGCCGATAGGCATTTCAGATATAGAAGCCGATAGGCATTTCAAATATAGGTGCCGATAGGCATTCCAGATATGGTTGCCGATAGGCATTTCAAATATAGGTGCTGATAGGCATTTCAGATGTAGTTTCCGATAGGCATTTCAAAAATAGGTGTCGATAGGCATTTCAGATATAGGTGTCGATAGGCATTTCAGATATAGGTGTCGATAGGCATTTCAGATATAGGTGTCGATAGGCATTTCAGATATAGGTGTCGATAGGCATTTCAGATATAGGTGTCGATAGGCATTTCAGTTATAGGTGTCGATAGGCATTTCAGATATAGGTGTCGATAGGCATTTCAGATTATAGGTGCCGATAGGCATTTCAGATATAGTTGCCGATTGGCATTTTAAAATAGGTGCCGATAGGCAGTTCAGATATAGAAGCCGATAGGCATTTTAAATATAGGTGCCGATAGGCATTCCAGATATGGTTGCCGATAGGCATTTCAAATATAGGTGCTGATAGGCATTTCAGATGTAGTTTCCGATAGGCATTTCAAAAATAGGTGTCGATAGGCATTTCAGATATAGGTGTCGATAGGCATTTCAGATATAGGTGTCGATAGGCATTTCAGATATAGGTGTCGATAGGCATTTCAGATATAGGTGTCGATAGGCATTTCAGATATAGGTGTCGATAGGCATTTCAGATATAGGTGTCGATAGGCATTTCAGATATAGGTGTCGATAGGCATTTCAGATATAGGTGTCGATAGGCATTTCAGATATAGGTGCCGATAGGCATTTCAGATATAGTTGCCGATTGGCATTTTAAAAATAGGTGCCGATAGGCATTTCAGATAGAGAAGCCGATAGGCATTTCAAATATAGGTGCCGATAGGCATTCCAGATATGGTTGCCGATAGGCATTTCAAATATAGGTGCTGATAGGCATTTCAGATATAGTTCCCGATAGGCATTTCAAAAATAGGTGTCGATAGGCATTTCAGATATAGGTGTCGATAGGCATTTCAGATATAGGTGTCGATAGGCATATCAGATATAGGTGTCGATAGGCATTTCAGATATAGGTGTCGATATACATTTCAGATATAGGTGTCGATAGGCATTTCAGATATAGGTGTCGATAGGCATTTCAGATATAGGTGTCGATAGGCATTTCAGATAAAGGTGCCGATAGGCATTTCAGATATAGTTAACGATTGGCATTTTAAAAATAGGTGCCGATAGGCATTTCAGATATAGAAGCCGATAGGCATTTCAAATATAGGTGCCGATAGGCATTCCAGATATGGTTGCCGATAGGCATTTCAAATATAGGTGTCGATAGGCATTTCAGATATAGGTGTCGATAGGCATTTCAGATATAGGTGTCGATAGGCATTTCAGATATAGGTGTCGATAGGCATTTCAGATAAAGGTGTCGATAGGCATTTCAGATATAGGTGTCGATAGGCATTTCAGATATAGGTGTCGATAGGCATTTCAGATATAGGTGTCGATAGGCATTTCAGATATAGGTGTCGATAGGCATTTCAGATATAGGTGTCGATAGGCATTTCAGATATAGGTGTCGATAGGCATTTCAGATAAAGGTGTCGATAGGCATTTCAGATATAGGTGTCGATAGGCATTTCAGATATAGGTGTCGATAGGCATTTCAGATATAGGTGTCGATAGGCATTTCAGATATAGGTGCCGATAGGCATTTCAGATATAGTTGCCGATTGGCATTTTAAAAATAGGTGCCGATAGGCATTTCAGATATAGAAGCCGATAGGCATTTCAAATATAGGTGTCGATAGGCATTTCAGATATAGGTGCCGATAGGCATTTCAGATATAGTTGCCGATTGGCATTTTAAAAATAGGTGCCGATAGGCATTTCAGATATAGAAGCCGATAGGCATTTCAAATATAGGTGCCGATAGGCATTCCAGATATGGTTGCCGATATGCATTTCAAATATAGGTGCTGATAGGCATTTCAGATGTACTTTCCGATAGGCATTTCAAAAATAGGTGTCGATAGGCATTTCAGATATAGGTGTCGATAGGCATTTCAGATATAGGTGTCGATAGGCATTTCAGATATAGGTGTCGATAGGCATTTCAGATATAGGTGTCGATAGGCATTTCAGATATAGGTGTCGATAGGCATTTCAGATATAGGTGTCGATAGGCATTTCAGATATAGGTGTCGATAGGCATTTCAGATATAGGTGCCGATAGGCATTTCAGATATAGTTGCCGATTGGCATTTTAAAAATAGGTGCCGATAGGCATTTCAGATATAGAAGCCGATAGGCATTTCAAATATAGGTGCCGATAGGCATTCCAGATATGGTTGCCGATATGCATTTCAAATATAGGTGCTGATAGGCATTTCAGAGGTAGTTTCCAAAAGGCATTTCAAAAATAGGTGTCGATAGGCATTTCAGATATAGGTGTCGATAGGCATTTCAGATATAAGTGTCGATAGGCATTTCAGATATAGGTGTCGATAGGCATTTCAGATATAGGTGTCGATAGGCATTTCAGATATAGGTGTCGATAGGCATTTCAGATATAGGTGTCGATAGGCATTTCAGATATAGGTGTCGATAGGCATTTCAGATATAGGTGTCGATAGGCATTTCAGATATAGGTGCCGATAGGCATTTCAGATATAGTTGCCGATTGGCATTTTAAAAATAGATGCCGATAGGCATTTCAGATATAGAAGCCGATAGGCATTTCAAATATAGGTGCCGATAGGCATTCCAGATATGGTTCCCGATAGGCATTTCAAATATAGGTGCTGATAGGCATTTCAGATGTAGTTTCCGATAGGCATTTCAAAAATAGGTGTCGATAGGCATTTCAGATATAGGTGTCGATAGGCATTTCAGATATAGGTGTCGATAGGCATTTCAGATATAGGTGTCGATAGGCATTTCAGATATAGGTGTCGATAGGGATTTCAGATATAGGTGTCGATAGGCATTTCAGATATAGGTGTCGATAGGCATTTCAGATATAGGTGTCGATAGGCATTTCAGATATAGGTGTCGATAGGCATTTCAGATATAGGTGTCGATAGGCATTTCAGATATAGGTGTCGATAGGCATTTCAGATATAGGTGCCGATAGGCATTTCAGATATAGTTGCCGATTGGCATTTTAAAAATAGGTGCCGATAGGCATTTCAGATATAGAAGCCGATAGGCATTTCAAATATAGGTGCCGATAGGCATTCCAGATATGGTTGCCGATAGGCATTTCAAATATAGGTGCTGATAGGCATTTCAGATGTAGTTTCCGATAGGCATTTCAAAAATAGGTGTCGATAGGTATTTCAGATATAGGTGTCGATAGGCATTTCAGATATAGGTGTCGATAGGCATTTCAGATATAGGTGTCGATAGGCATTTCAGATATAGGTGTCGATAGGCATTTCAGATATAGGTGTCGATAGGCATTTCAGATATAGGTGTCGATAGGCATTTCAGATATAGGTGCCGATAGGCATTTCAGATATAGTTGCCGATTGGCATTTTAAAAATAGGTGCCGATAGGCATTTCAGATATAGAAGCCGATAGGCATTTCAAATATAGGTGCCGATAGGCATTCCAGATAAGGTTGCCGATAGGCATTTCAAATATAGGTGCTGATAGGCATTTCAGATGTAGTTTCCGATAGGCATTTCAAAAATAGGTGTCGATAGGCATTTCAGATATAGGTGTCGATAGGCATTTCAGATATAGGTGTCGATAGGCATTTCAGATATAGGTGTCGATAGGCATTTCAGATATAGGTGTCGATAGGCATTTCAGAGATAGGTGTCGATAGGCATTTCAGATATAGGTGTCGATAGGCATTTCAGATATAGGTGTCGATAGGCATTTCAGATATAGGTGCCGATAGGCATTTCAGATATAGAAGCCGATAGGCATTTCAAATATAGGTGCCGATAGGCATTCCCGATATGGTTGCCGATAGGCATTTCAAATATAGGTGCTGATAGGCATTTCAGATGTAGTTTCCGATAAGCATTTCAAAAATAGGTGTCGATAGGCATTTCAGATATAGGTGTCGATAGGCATTTCAGATATAGGTGTCGATAGGCATTTCAGATATAAGTGTCGATAGGCCTTTCAGATATAGGTGTCGATAGGCATTTCAGATATAGGTGTCGATAGGCATTTCAGATATAGGTGTCGATAGGCATTTCAGATATAGGTGTCGATAGGCATTTCAGATATAGGTGCCGATAGGCATTTCAGATATAGTTGCCGATTGGCATTTTAAAAATAGGTGCCGATAGGCATTTCAGATATAGAAGCCGATAGGCATTTCAAATATAGGTGCCGATAGGCATTCCAGATATGGTTGCCGATAGGCATTTAAAATATAGGTGCAGATAGGCATTTCAGATGTAGTTTCCGATAGGCATTTCAAAAATAGGTGTCGATAGGCATTTCAGATATAGGTGTCGATAGGCATTTCAGATATAGGTGTCGATAGGCATATCAGATATAGGTGTCGATAGGCATTTCAGATATAGGTGTCGATAGGCATTTCAGATATAGGTGTCGATAGGCATTTCAGATATAGGTGTCGATAGGCATTTCAGATATTGGTGTCGATAGGCATTTCAGATATAGGTGCCGATAGGCATTTCAGATATAGTTGCCGATTGGCATTTTAAAAATAGGTGCCGATAGGCATTTCAGATATAGAAGCCGATAGGCATTTCAAATATAGGTGCCGATAGGCATTCCAGATATGGTTGCCGATAGGCATTTCAAATATAGGTGCAGATAGGCATTTCAGATGTAGTTTCCGATAGGCATTTCAAAAATAGGTGTCGATAGGCATTTCAGATATAGGTGTCGATAGGCATTTCAGATATAGGTGTCGATAGGCATTTCAGATATAGGTGTCGATAGGCATTTCAGATATAGGTGTCAATAGGCATTTCAGATATAGGTGCCGATAGGCATTTCAGATATAGTTGCCGATTGGCATTTTAAAAATAGGTGCCGATAGGCATTTCAGATATAGAAGCCGATAGGCATTTCAAATATAGGTGCCGATAGGCATTCCAGATATGGTTGCCGATAGGCCTTTCAAATATAGGTGCTGATAGGCATTTCAGATGTAGTTTCCGATAGGCATTTCAAAAATAGGTGTCGATAGGCATTTCAGATATAGGTGTCGATAGGCATTTCAGATATAGGTGTCGATAGGCATTTCAGATATAGGTGTCGATAGGCATTTCAGATATAGGTGTCGATAGGCATTTCAGATATAGGTGTCGATAGGCATTTCAGATATAGGTGTCGATAGGCATTTCAGATATAGGTGCCGATAGGCATTTCAGATATAGTTGCCGATTGGCATTTTAAAAATAGGTGCCTATAGGCATTCCAGATATAAAAGCCGATAGGCATTTCAAATATAGGTGCCGATAGGCATTCCAGATATGGTTGCCGATAGGCATTTCAAATATAGGTGCTGATAGGCATTTCAGATGTAGTTTCCGATAGGCATTTCAAAAATAGGTGTCGATAGGCATTTCAGATATAGGTGTTGATAGGCATTTCAGATATAGGTGTCGATAGGCATTTCAGATATAGGTGTCGATAGGCATTTCAGATATAGGTGTCGATAGGCATTTCAGATATAGGTGTCGAAACGCATTTCAGATATAGGTGCCGATAGGCATTTCAGATATAGTTGCCGATTGGCATTTTAAAAATAGGTGCCGATAGGCATTTCAGATATAGAAGCCGATAGGCATTTCAAATATAGGTGCCGATAGGCATTCTAGATATGGTTGCCGATAGGCATTTCAAATATAGGTGCTGATAGGCATTTCAGATGTAGTTTCCGATAGGCATTTCAAAAATAGGTGTCGATAGGCATTTCAGATATAGGTGTCGATAGGCATTTCAGATATAGGTGTCGATAGGCATTTCAGATATAGGTGTCGATAGGCATTTCAGATATAGGTGTCGATAGGCATTTCAGATATAGGTGTCGATAGGCATTTCAGATATAGGTGTCGATAGGCATTTCAGATATAGGTGTCGATAGGCATTTCAGATATAGGTGCCGATAGGCATTTCAGATATAGTTGCCGATTGGCATTTTAAAAATAGGTGCCCATAGGCATTTCAGATATAGAAGCCGATAGGCATTTCAAATATAGGTGCCGATAGGCATTCCAGATATGGTTGCCGATAGGCATTTCAAATATAGGTGCTGATAGGCATTTCAGATGTAGTTTCCGATAGGCATTTCAAAAATAGGTGTCGATAGGCATTTCAGATATAGGTGTCGATAGGCATTTCAGATATAGGTGTCGATAGGCATTTCAGATATAGGTGTCGATAGGCATTTCAGATATAGGTGTCGATAGGCATTTCAGATATAGGTGTCGATAGGCATTTCAGATATAGGTGTCGATAGGCATTTCAGATATAGGTGCCGATAGGCATTTCAGATATAGTTGCCGATTGGCATTTTAAAAATAGGTGCCGATAGGCATTTCAGATATAGAAGCCGATGGGCATTTCAAATATAGGTGCCGATAGGCATTCCAGATATGGTTGCCGATAGGCATTTTAAATATAGGTGCTGATAGGCATTTCAGATGTAGTTTCCGATAGGCATTTCAAAAATAGGTGTCGATAGGCATTTCAGATGTAGGTGTCGATAGGCATTTCAGATATAGGTGTCGATAGGCATTTCAGATATAGGTGTCGATAGGCATTTCAGATATAGGTGTCGATAGGCATTTCAGATATAGGTGTCGATAGGCATTTCAGATATAGGTGTCGATAGGCATTTCAGATATAGGTGTCGATAGGCATTTCAGATATAAGTGTCGATAGGCATTTCAGATATAGGTGCCGATAGGCATTTCAGATATAGTTGCCGATTGGCATTTTAAAAATAGGTGCCGATAGGCATTTCAGATATAGAAGCCGATAGGCATTTCAAATATAGGTGCCGATAGGCATTTCAGATATGGTTGCCGATAGGCATTTCAAATATAGGTGCTGATAGGCATTTCAGCTGTAGTTTCCGATAGGCATTTCAAAAATAGGTGTCGATAGGCATTTCAGATATAGGTGTCGATAGGCATTTCAGATATAGGTGTCGATAGGCATTTCAGATATAGCTGTCGATAGGCATTTCAGATATAGGTGTCGATAGGCATTTCAGATATAGGTGTCGATAGGCATTTCAGATATAGGTGTCGATAGGCATTTCAGATATAGGTGCCGATAGGCATTTCAGATATAGTTGCCGATTGGCATTTTAAAAATAGGTGCCGATAGGCATTTCAGATATAGAAGCCGATAGGCATTTCAAATATAGGTGCCGATAGGCATTCCAGATATGGTTGCCGATAGGCATTTCAAATATAGGTGCTGATAGACATTTCAGATGTAGTTTCCGATAGGCATTTCAAAAATAGGTGTCGATAGGCATTTCAGATATAGGTGTCGATAGTCATTTCAGATATAGGTGTCGATAGGCATTTCAGATATAGGTGTCAATAGGCATTTCAGATATAGGTGTCGATAGGCATTTCAGATATAGGTGTCGATAGGCATTTAAGATATAGGTGTCGATAGGCATTTCAGATATAGGTGTCGATAGGCATTTCAGATATAGGTGTCGATAGGCATTTCAGATATAGGTGCCGATAGGCATTTCAGATATAGTTGCCGATTGGTATTTTAAAAATAGGTGCCGATAGGCATTTCAGATATAGAAGCCGATAGGCATTTCAAATATAGGTGCCGATAGGCATTCCAGATATGGTTGCCGATAGGCATTTCAAATATAGGTGCTGATAGGCATTTCAAAAATAGGTGTCGATAGGCATTTCAGATATAGGTGTCGATAGGCATTTCAGATATAGGTGTCGATAGGCATTTCAGATATAGGTGTCGATAGGCATTTCAGATATAGGTGTCGATAGGCATTTCAGATATAGGTGTCGATAGGCATTTCAGATATAGGTGTCGATAGGCATTTCAGATATAGGTGTCGATAGGCATTTCAGATATAGAAGCCGATAGGCATTTCAAATATAGGTGCTAATAGGCATTTCAGATGTAGTTTCCGATAGGCATTTCAAAAATAGGTGCCGATAGGCATTTCAGATATAGGTGCCGAAAGGCATTTCAGATATAGTTGCCGATTGGCATTTTAAAAATAG
>JAVRKA010001041.1:0-30334 GCA_034508555.1 Venustoraphidia nigricollis | reverse complement strand
ATCGGCAACCATATCTGGAATGCCTATCGGCGCCTATATTTGAAATGCCTATCGGCTTCTATATCTGAAATGCCTATCGATACCTATTTTAAAATGCCATCGGTCTCTATATCTGAAATGCCTATCGGAAACCTATATCTGAAATGCCTTTCAGGCACCATTTTTTGAAATGCCCATCGGAAACTACATCCGAATGCCTATCAGCACCTATATTTGAAATGCCTAACGGCAACCATATCTGGAATGCCATTCGGCAACTATGTTTGAAATGCCTATCGGCTTCTATATCTGAAATGCCTATCGACACCAATTTTTGAAATGCCTATCTGAAACTACATCTGAAATGCCTATCAGCACATATATTTTAAATCCCTATCGGCTTCTATATCTGAAATGCCTATCGGCACCTATTTTTAAAATGCCAATCGGCAACTATATCTGAAATGCCTATCGGCACCTATATCTGAAATGCCTATCGGCACCAATTTTTTGAAATGCCTATCGGAAACTACATCTGAAATGCCTATCAGCACCTATATTTGAAATGCCTATCGGCAACCATATCTGGAATGCTCATCGGCACCTATATTTGAAATGCCTTTCGGCTTATATATCTGAAATGCCTATCGGCACCTATTTTTAAAATGCCAATCGGCAACTATATCTGAAATGCCTATCGGCACCTATATCTGAAATGCCTATCGGCACCTATTTTTGAAAATGCCTATCGGAAACTACATCTGAAATGCCTATCAGCACCTATATTTGAAATGCCTATCAACAATCATATCTGAAATGCCTATCGACACCTATATTTGAAATACCTATCGGCTTCTATATCTGAAATGCCTATCGGCACCTATTTTAAAATGCCAATCGGCAACTATATCTGAAATGCCTATCGGCACCTATATCTGAAATGCCTATCGGCACCAATTTTTGAAATGCCTATCGGAAACTACATCTGAAATGCCTGTCAGCACCTATATTTGAAATGCCTATCGGCAAACATATCTGGAATGCCTATCGGCACCTTTATTTGAAATGCCTATCAGCTTCTATATCTGAAATGCCTATCGGCACCTATTTTTAAAATGCCAATCGGCAACTATTCTGAAATGCCTATCGGCACCTATATCTGAAATGCCTATCGGCACCTATTTTTGAAATGCCTATCGGAAACTACATCTGAAATGCATATCAGCACCTATATTTGAAATGCCTATCGGCAACCATATCTGGAATGCCTATCGGCGCCTATATTTGAAATGCCTATCGGCTTCTATATCTGAAATACCTATCGGCGCCTATTTTTAAATTGCCAATCGGCAACTATATCTGAAGTGCCTATCGGCACCTATATCCGAAATGCCTATCGGCACCTATTTTTGAAATGCCTATCGAAAACTACATCTGAAATGCCTATCAGCACCTTTATTTGAAATGCCTATCGGCAACCACATCAGAAATGCCTATCGGCACCTATATCTGAAATGCCTTTCGGCATTTATATCTGAAATGCCGGTCGATACCTATATTTGAAATGCCTATCGGCACATATATTTTAAATGCCTATCAGCAACTATATCTGATATGCCTAGCGGCACCTATATCTGAAATGCCTATCGGCACCTATTTATAAAATGCCTATCGGAAACTACATCTAATATGCCTATCGGCACCTATTTTTAAAATGCCAATCGGTAAGTACATCTGAAATGCCTATCGGCACCTATATCTGAAATGCCTATCGGAACCTATTTTTGAAATGCCTATCGGAAACTACATCTGAAATGACTATCAGCACCTATATTTGAAATGCCTATCGGCAACCATATCTGAAATGCCTATCCACACCTATATTTGAAATACCTATCGGCTTCTATATCTGAAATGCCTATCGGCACCTATTTTTAAAATGCCAATTGGCAACTATATCTGAAATGCCTATCGGCACCTATATCTGAAATGCCTATCGGTACCTATTTTTGAAATGCCTATCGGAAACTACATTTGAAATGATTATCAGCGCTTATATTTGATATGCCTATCGGCAACCATATCTGGAATGCCTATCGGCAACTATATTTGAAATGCCTATCGGCTTCTATATCTGAAATGCCTTTCGGAAACTACATCTGATATGCCTATCTGCTCCTATATTTAAAATGCCTATCGGCAACCATATCTGGAATACCATTCGGCAACTATATTTGAAATGCCTATCGGCTTCTATATCTGAAATGCCTATCGGCACCTATTTTTAAAATGCCAATCGGCAACTATATCTGAAATGCCTATCGGCACCTATATCTGAAATGCCTATCGGAACCTATTTTTGAAATGCCTATCGGAAACTACATCTGAAATGACTATCAGCACCTATTTTTGAAATGCCTATCGGAAACTACATCTGAAATGCCTATCAGCACCTATATTTGAAATGCTTATCGGCAACCATATCAGAAATGCCTATCGACACCTATATTTAAAATCCCTATCGGCTTCTATATCTGAAATGCCTATCGGCACCTATTTTTAAAATCCAATCGGCAACTAGATCTGAAATGCCTATCGGCACCTATATCTGAAATGCCTATCGGCACCAATTTTTGAAATGCCTATCGGAAACTACATCTGAAATGCCTATCAGCACCTATATTTGAAATGCCTATCGGCAACCATATCTGGAATGCCTATCGACACCTATATTTGAAATGCCTATCGGCTTCTATATCTGAAATGCCTATCGGCACCTATTTTTAAAATGCCAATCGGCAACTATATCTGAAATGCCTATCGGCACCTATATCTGAAATGCCTATCGGCACCAATTTTTGAAATGCCTATCGGAAACTACATCTGAAATGCCTATCAGCACCTATATTTGAAATGCCTATCGGCAACCATATCTGGAATGCCTATCGGCACCTATATTTGAAATGCCTATCGGCTTCTATATCTGAAATGCCTATCGGCACCTATTTTTAAAATGCCAATCGGCAACTATATCTGAAATGCCTATCGGCACCTATATCTGAAATGCCTATCGGCACCTATTTTTGAAATGCCTATCGGAAACTACATCTGAAATGCCTATCAGCACCTATATTTGAAATGCCTATCGGCAACCATATCTAGAATGCCTATCGGCGCCTATATTTGAAATGCCTATCGGCTTCTATATCTGAAATACCTATCGGCGCCTATTTTTAAAATGCCAATCGGCAACTATATCTGAAGTGCCTATCGGTACCTATATCTGAAATGCCTATCGGCACCTATTTTTGAAATGCCTATCGAAAACTACATCTGAAATGCCTATCAGCACCTATATTTGAAATGCCTATTGGCAACCACATCAGAAATGCCTATCGGCACCTATATCTGAAATGCCTTTCGGCATTTATATCTGAAATGCCGGTCGACACCTATATTTTAAATGCCTTTCGGCACATATATTTAAAATGCCTATCGGCAACTATATCTGATATGCCTATCGGCACCTATATCTGAAATGCCTATCGGCACCTATTTTTGAAATGCCTATCGGAAACTACATCTGAAATGCCTATCAGCACCTATATTTGAAATGCCTATCGGCAACCATATCTGGGATGCCTATCGGCACCTATATTTGAAATGCCTATCGGCTTCTATATCTGAAATGCCTATCGGCACCTATTTTTAAAATGCCAATCGGCAACTATATCTGAAATGCCTATCGGCACCTATATCTGAAATGCCTATCGGCACCTATTTTTGAAATGCCTTAGGAAACTACATCTGAAATGCCTATCAGCACCTATATTTGAAATGCCTATCGGCAACCATATCTGGAATGCCTATCGGCGCCTATATTTGAAATGCCTATCGGCTTCTATATCTGAAATGCCTATCGATACCTATTTTTAAAATGCCAATCGGTAACTATATCTGAAATGCCTATCGGAACCTATATCTGAAATGCCTTTCGGCACCATTTTTTGAAATGCCTATCGGAAACTACATCCGGAATGCCTTTTAGCACCTATATTTGAAATGCCTATCGGCAACCATATCTGGAATGCCATTCGGCAACTATGTTTGAAATGCCTATCGGCTTCTATATCTGAAATGCCTATCGGCACCTATTTTTAAAATGCCAATCGGCAACTATATCTGAAATGCCTATCGGCACCTATATCTGAAATGCCTATCGGCACCAATTTTTGAAATGCCTATCGGAAACTACATCTGAAATGCCTATCAGCACCTATATTTGAAATGCCTATCGGCAACCATATCTGGAATGCTCATCGGCACCTATATTTGAAATGCCTATCGGCTTATATATCTGAAATGCCTATCGGCACCTATTTTTAAAATGCCAATCGTCAACTATATCTGAAATGCCTATCGGCACCTATATCTGAAATGCCTATCGGCACCTATTTTTGAAATGCCTATCGGAAACTACATCTGAAATGCCTATCAGCACCTATATTTGAAATGCCTATCGGCAATCATATCTGAAATGCCTATCGACACCTATATTTGAAATACCTATCGGCTTCTATATCTGAAATGCCTATCGGCACCTATTTTTAAAATGCCAATCGGCAACTATATCTGAAATGCCTATCGGCACCTATATCTGAAATGCCTATCGGCACCAATTTTTGAAATGCCTATCGGAAACTACATCTGAAATGCCTGTCAGCACCTATATTTGAAATGCCTATCGGCAACCATATCTGGAATGCGTATCGGCACCTATATTTGAAATGCCTATCGGCTTCTATATCTGAAATGCCTATCGGCACCTATTTTTAAAATGCCAATTGGCAACTATATCTGAAATGCCTATCGGCACCTATATCTGAAATGCCTGTCGGCACCTATTTTTGAAATGCCTATCGGAAACTACATCTTAAATGCATATCAGCACCTATATTTGAAATGCCTTTCGGCAACCATATCTGGAATGCCTATCGGCGCCTATATTTGAAATGCCTATTGGCTTCTATATCTGAAATACCTATCGGCGCCTATTTTTAAATTGCCAATCGGCAACTATATCTGAAGTGCCTATCGGCACCTATATCCGAAATGCCTATCGGCACCTATTTTTGAAATGCCTATCGAAAACTACATCTGAAATGCCTATCAGCACCTTTATTTGAAATGCCTATCGGCAACCACATCAGAAATGCCTATCGGCACCTATATCTGAAATGCCTTTCGGCATTTATATCTGAAATGCCGGTCGATACCTATATTTGAAATGCCTATCGGCACATATATTTTAAATGCCTATCAGCAACTATATCTGATATGCCTATCGGCACCTATATCTGAAATGCCTATCGGCACCTATTTATAAAATGCCTATCGGAAACTACATCTAATATGCCTATCGGCACCTATTTTTAAAATGCCAATCGGTAAGTTCATCTGAAATGCCTATCGGAACCTATTTTTGAAATGCCTATCGGAAACTACATCTGAAATGACTATCAGCACCTATATTTGAAATGCCTATCGGCAACCATATCTGAAATGCCTATCCACACCTATATTTGAAATACCTATCGGCTTCTATATCTGAAATGCCTATCGGCACCTATTTTTAAAATGCCAATCGGCAACTATATCTGAAATGCCTATCGGCACCTATATCTAAAATGCCTATCGGTACCTATTTTTGAAATGCCTATCGGAAACTACATTTGAAATGATTATCAGCGCTTATATTTGATATGCCTATCGGCAACCATATCTGGAATGCCTATCGGCAACTATATCTGAAATGCCTATCGGCACCTATATCTGAAATGCCTATCGGCATATATTTTTGAAATGCCTTTCGGAAACTACATCTGAAATGCCTATCTGCTCCTATATTTGAAATGCCTATAGGCAACCATATCTGAAATGCCTATCGACACCTATATTTGAAATACCTATCGGCTTCTATATCTGAAATGCCTATCAGCACCTGTTTTTAAAATGCCAATCGGCAACTATATCTGAAATGCCTATCGGCACCTATATCCGAAATGCCTATCGGCATCAATTTTTGAAATGCCTATCGGAAACTACATCTAAAATGCCTATCAGCACCTATATTTGAAATGCCTATCGGCAACAATATCTGGAATGCCTATCGGCACCTATATTTGAAATGCCTATCGGCTTCTATATCTGAAATACCTATCGGCACCTATTTTTAAAATGCCAATCGGCAACTATATCTGAAATGCCTATCGGCACCTATATCTGAAATGCCTATCGGCACCTATTTTTGAAATGCCTATCGGAAACTACATCTGAAATGCCTATCAGCACCTATATTTGAAATGCTTATCGGCAACCATATCAGAAATGCCTATCGACACCTATATTTAAAATCCCTATCGGCTTCTATATCTGAAATGCCTATCGGCACCTATTTTTAAAATCCCAATCGGCAACTAGATCTGAAATGCCTATCGGCACCTATATCTGAAATGCCTATCGGCACCAATTTTTGAAATGCCTATCGGAAACTACATCTGAAATGCCTATCGGCACCTATATTTGAAATGCCTATCGGCAACCATATCTGGAATGCTCATCGGCACCTATATTTGAAATGCCTATCGGCTTATATATCTAAATTGCCTATCGGCACCTATTTTTAAAATGCCAATCGGCAACTATATCTGAAATGCCTATCGGCACCTATATTTGAAATGCCTATCGGCACCTATTTTTGAAATGCCTATCGGAAACTACATCTGAAATGCCTATCAGCACCTATATTTGAAATGCCTATCGGCTATCATATCTGAAATGCCTATCGACACCTATATTTGAAATACCTATCGGCTTCTATATCTGAAATGCCTATCATCACCTATTTTTAAAATGCCAATCGGCAACTATATCTGAAATGCCTATCGGCACCTATATCTGAAATGCCTATCGGCACCAATTTTTGAAATGCCTATCGGAAACTACATCTGAAATGCCTATCAGCACCTATATTTGAAATGCCTATCGGCAACCATATCTGGAATGCCTATCGGCACCTATATTTGAAATGCCTATCGGCTTCTATATCTGATATGCCTATCGGCACCTATTTTTAAAATGCCAATCGGCAACTATATCTGAAATGCCTATCGGCACCTATATCTGAAATGCCTATCGGCACCTATTTTTGAAATGCCTATCGGAAACTACATCTGAAATGCCTATCAGCACCTATATTTAAAATGCCTATCGGAAACTACATCTGAAATGCCTATCAGCACCTATATTTGAAATGCCTATCGGCAACCATATCTAGAATGCCTATCGGCGCCTATATTTGAAATGCCTATCGGCTTCTATATCTGAAATACCTATCGGCGCCTATTTTTAAAATGCCAATCGGCAACTATATCTGAAGTGCCTATCGGCACCTATATCTGAAATGCCTATCGGCACCTATTTTTGAAATGCCTATCGAAAACTACATCTGAAATGCCTATCAGCACCTATATTTGAAATGCCTATTGGCAACCACATCAGAAATGCCTATCGGCACCTATATCTGAAATGCCTTTCGGCATTTATATCTGAAATGCCGGTCGACACCTACATTTTAAATGCCTATCGGCACATATATTTTAAATGCCTATCGGCAACTATATCTGATATGCCTATCGGCGCCTATATCTGAAATGCCTATCGGCACCTATTTTTGAAATGCCTATCGGAAACTACATCTAAAATGCCTATCGGCACCTATATCTAAAATGCCTATCGGAACCTATTTTTGATATGCCTATCGGAAACTACATCTGAAATGACTATCAGCACCTATTTTTGAAATGCCTATCGGCAACCATATCTGAAATGCCTATCGACACACTATATTTGAAATACCTATCGGCTTCTATATCTGAAATGCCTATTGGCAACCACATCAGAAATGCCTATCGGCACCTATATCTGAAATGCCATTCGGCATTTATATCTGAAATGCCGGTCGACACCTATATTTTAAATGCCTATCGGCACATATATTTTAAATGCCTATCGGCAACTATATCTGATATGCCTATCGGCGCCTATATCTGAAATGCCTATCGGCACCTATTTTTGAAATGCCTATCGGAAACTACATCTAAAATGCCTATCGGCACCTATATCTAAAATGCCTATCGGAACCTATTTTTGAAATGCCTTTCGGAAACTACATCTGAAATGCCTATCTGCTCCTATATTTATAATGCCTATCGGCAACCATATCTGAAATGCCTATCGACACACTATATTTGAAATACCTATCGGCTTCTATATCTGAAATGCCTATTGGCACCTGTTTTTAAAATGGCAATCGGTAACTATATCTGAAATGCCTATCGGCACCTATATCTGAAATGCCTATCGGCACCTATATCTGAAATGCCTATCGGCACCATTTTTTGAAATGTCCATCGGAAACTACATCCGGAATGCCTATCAGCACCTATATTTAAAATGCGTATCGGCAACCATATCTGGAATGCCTATAGGCACCTATATTTGAAATGCCTATCGGCTTTTATATCTGAAATGCCTATCGACACCTATTTTTAAAATGCCAATCGGCAACTATATCTGAAATGCCTATCGGCACCTATATCTGAAATGCCTATCGGCACCTATTTTTGAAATGCCTATCGGAAAATACATCTGAAATGCCTATCAGCACCTATATTTGAAATGCTTATCGGCAACCATATCTGAAATGCCTATCGACACCTATATTTAAAATCCCCATCGGCTTCTATATCTGAAATGCCTATCGGCACCTATTTTTAAAATGCCAATCGGCAACTATATCTGAAAGGCCTATCGGCACCTATATCTGAAATGCCTATCGGCATCTATTTTTGAAATGCCTATCGGAAACTACATCTGAAATGCCTATCAGCACCTATATTTGAAATGCCTATCGGCAACCATATCTGGAATGCCTATCGGCGCCTATATTTGAAATGCCTATCGGCTTCTATATCTGAAATGCCTATCGGCACCTATTTTTAAAATGCCAATCGGCATTTATATCTGAAATGCCTATCGGCACCTATATCTGAAAAGCCTATCGGCACTTATTTTTGAAATGCCTATCGAAAACTACATCTGAAATGCCTATCAGCACCTATATTTGAAATGCCTATCGGCAACCACATCAGAAATGCCTATCGGCTCCTATATCTGAAATGCCTTTCGGCATTTATATCTGATAAGCCTATCGGCACCTATATCTGAAATGCCTATCGGCACCTATTTTTGAAATGCCAATCTTTAAGTATATCTGAAATGCCTATCGGCACCTATATCTAAAATGCCTATCGGAACCTATTTTTGAAATGCCTATCGGAAACTACATCTGAAATGACTATCAGCACCTATATTTGAAATGCCTATCGGCAACCATATCTGAAATGCCTATCCACACCTATATTTGAAATACCTATCGGCTTCTATATCTAAAATGCCTATCGGCGCCTATTTTTAAAATGCCAATCGGTATGTATATCTGAAATGCCTATCGGCACCTATATCTAAAATGCCTATCGGAACCTATTTTTGAAATGCGTATCGGAAACTACATCTGAAATGACTATCAGCACCTATATTTGAAATGCCTATCGGCAACCATATCTGAAATGCCTATCCACACCTATATTTGAAATACCTATCGGCTTCTATATCTAAAATGCCTATCGGCACCTATTTTTAAAATGCCAATCGGCAACTATATCTGAAATGCCAATCGGCACCTATATCTGAAATGCTTATCGGCACCTATTTTTGAAATGCCTATCGGAAACTGCATCTGAAATGCCTATCAGCGCCTATATTTGAAATGCCTATCGACACCTATTTTTAAAATGCCAATTGGCAACTATATCTGAAATGCCTATCGGCACCTATATCTGAAATGCCTATCGACACCTATTTTTAAAATGCCAATTGGCAACTATATCTGAAATTCCTATCGGCACCTATATCTGAAATGCCTATCGGTACCTATTTTTAAAATGCCAATCGGCAACTATATCTGAAGTGCCTATCGGCACCTATATTTCAAATGCCTATCGGCACCTATTTTTGAAATGCCTATCGAAAACTACATCCGAAATGCCTATCAGCATTTATATTTGAAATGCCTATCGGCAACCACATCAGAAATGCTTATCGGCACCTATATCTGAAATGCCCTACGGCATTTATATCTGAAATGCCGATCGACACCTATATTTGAAATGCCTATCGGCACCTATATTTTAATTGCCTATCGGCAACTATATCTGATATGCCTATCGGCACCTATATCTGAAATGCCTATCGGCACCTATTTTTGAAATGCCTATCGGAAACTACATCTAAAATGCATATCGGCACCTATTTTTAAAATGCCAATCGGAAAGTATATCTGAAATGCCTATCGGCACCTATAATTGAAATGCCTATCGGAACCCATTTTTGAAATGCCTATCGGAAAAAACATCTGAAATGAATATCAGCACCTATATTTGAAATGCCTATCGGCAACCATATCTGAAATGCCTATCCACACCTGTATTTGAAATACCTATCGGCTTCTATATCTAAAATGCCTATCGGCACCTATTTTTAAAATGCCAATCGGCAACTATATCTGAAATGCCTATCGGTACTTATTTTTGAAATGCCTATCGGAAACTACATCTGAAATGATTATCAGCACTTATATTTGAAATGCCTATCGGCAACCATATCTGGAATGCCTATCGGCACCTATATTTGAAATGCCTATCGGCATCTATATCTGAAATGCCTATCAGCACCTATTTTTAAAATACCAATCGGCAACTATATCTGAAATGCCTATCGGCACCTATATCTGAAATGCCTATCGGCATATATTTTTGAAATGTCTTTCGGAAACTACATCTGAAATGCCTATCTGCTCCAATATTTGAAATGCCTATCGGCAACCATATCTGAAATGCCTATCGACACCTATATTTGAAATACCTATCGGCTTCTATATCTGAAATGCCTATCGGCACCTTTTTTTAAAATGCCAATCGGCAACTATATCTGAAATGCCTATCGGCACCTATATCCGAAATGCCCATCGGCATCAATTTTTGAAATGCCTATCGGAAACTACATCTAAAATGCCTATCAGCACCTATATTTGAAATGCCTGTCGGCAACTATATCTGCAATGCCTATCGGCACCTATATTTGAAATGCCTATCGGCTTCTATATCTGAAATGCCTATCGGCACCTATTTTTGAAATGCCTATCGAAAACTACATCTGAAATGCCTATCAGCACCTATATTTGAAATGCCTATCAGCAACCACATCAGAAATGCCTATCGGCACCTATATCTGAAATGCCTTTCGGCATTTATATCTGAAATGCCGGTCGACACCTATATTTGAAATGCCTATCGGCACATATATTTTAAATGCCTATCGGCAACTATATCTGATATGCCTATCGGCACCTATATCTTAAATGCCTATCGGCACCTATTTTTGAAATGCCTGTCGGAAACTACATCTAAAATGCCTATCGGCACCCATTTTTAAAATGCCAATCGGTAAGTATATCTGAAATGCCTATCGGCACCTATATCTGAAATGCCTATCGGAACCTATTTTTGAAATGCCTATCGGAAACTACATCTGAAATGACTATCAGCACCTATATTTGAAATGCCTATCGGCAACCATATCTGAAATGCCTTTCCACACCTATATTTGAGATACCTATCGGCTTCTATATCTGAAATGCCTATCGGCACCTATTTTTAAAATGCCAATCGGCAACTATATCTGAAATGCCTATCGGTACCTATTTTTGAAATGCTTATCGGAAACTACATCTGAAATGATTATCAGCGCTTATATCTGATATGCCTATCGGCAACCATATCTGGAATGCCTATCGGCAACTATATTTGAAATACCTATCGGCTTCTATATCTGAAATGCCTATCGGCACCTATTTTTAAAATGCCAATCGGCAACTATATCTGAAATGCCTATCGGCACCTATATCTGAAATGCCTATCGGCACCAATTTTTGAAATGCCTATCGGAAACTACATCTGAAATGCCTATCAGCACCTATATTTGAAATGCCTATCGGCAACCATATTTGGAATGCCTATCGGCACCTATATTTGAAATGCCTATCGGCTTCTATATCTGAAATGCCTATCGGCACCTATTTTTAAAATGCCAATCGGCAACTATATCTGAAGTGCCTATCGGCACCTATTTTTGAAATGCCTATCGGAAACTACATCTGAAATGCCTATCAGCACCTATATTTGAAATGCCTATCGGCAACCATATTTGGAATGCCTATCGGCGCCTATATTTGAAATGCCTATCGGCTTCTATATCTGAAATACCTATCGGCGCCTATTTTTAAAATGCCAATCGGCAACTATATCTGAAGTGCCTATCGGCACCTATATCTGAAATGCCTATCGGCACCTATTTTTGAAATGCCTATCGAAAACTACATCTGAAATGCCTATCAGCACCTATATTTGAAATGCCTATCGGCAACCACATCAGAAATGCCTATCGGCACCTATGTCTGAAATGCCTTTCGGCATTTATATCTGAAATGCCGGTCGACACCTATATTTGAAATGCCTATCGGCACATATATTTTAAATGCCTATCGGCAACTATATCTGATATGCCTATCGGCACCTATATCTAAAATGCCTATCGGCACCTATTTTTGAAATTCCTATCGGAAACTACATCTAAAATGCCTATCGGCACCTATTTTTAAAATGCCAATCGGTAAGTATATCTGAAATGCCTATCGGCACCTATATCTGAAATGCCTATCGGAACCTATTTTTGAAATGCCTATCGGAAACTACATCTGAAATGACTATCAGCACCTATATTTGAAATGCTTATCGGCAACCATATCTGAAATGCCTATCCACACCTATATTTGAAATACCTATCGGCTTCTATATCTGAAATGCCTATCGGCACCTATTTTTAAAGTGCCAATCGGCAACTATATCTGAAATGCCTATCGGCACCTATATCTGAAATGCCTATCGGTACCTATTTTTGAAATACCTATCGGAAACTACATCTGAAATGATTATCAGCGCTTATATTTAATATGCCTATCGGCAACCATATCTGGAATGCCTATCGGCAACTATATTTGAAATGCCTATCGGCTTCTATATCTGAAATGCCTATCGGCACCTATTTTTAAAATACCAATCGGCAACTATATCTGAAATGCCTATCGGCACCTATATCTGAAATGCCTATCGGCATATATTTTTGAAATGCCTTTCGGAAACTACATCTGAAATGCCTATCTGCTCCTATATTTGAAATGCCTATCGGCAACCATATCTGCAATGCCTATTGACACCTATATTTGACATACCTATCGGCTTCTATATCTGAAATGCCTATCGGCACCTGTTTTTAAAATGCCAATCGGCAACTATATCTGAAATGCCTATCGGCACCTATATCCGAAATGCCTATCGGCATCAATTTTTGAAATGCCTATCGGAAACTACATCTAAAATGCCTATCAGCACCTATATTTGAAATGCCTATCGGCAACTATATCTGCAATGCCTATCGGCACCTATATTTGAAATGCCTATCGGCACCTATATTTGAAATGCCTATCGGCTTCTATATCTGAAATGCCTATCGGCACCTATTTTTTAAATGCCAATTGGCAACTATATCTGAAATGACTATCGGCACCTATATCTGAAATGCATATCGGCACCTATTTTTGAAATGCCTGTCGAAAACTACATCTGAAATGCCTATCAGCACCTATATTTGAAACGCCTATCGGAAACTACATCTGCATTGCCTATCAGCACCTATATTTGAAATGCCTATCGGCAACCATATCTGGAATGCCTATCGGCACCTATATTTGAAATACCTATCGGCTTCTATATCTGAAATGCCTATCGGCACCTATTTTTAAAATGCCAATCGGCAACTATATCTGAAATGCCTATCGGCACCTATATCTGAAATGCCTATCGGCACCTATTTTTGAAATGCCTATCGGAAACTACATCTGAAATGCCTATCAGCACCTATATTTGAAATGCCTATCGGCAACCATATCTGAAATGCCTATCGACACCTATATTTGAAATACCTATCGGCTTCTATATCTGAAATGCCTATCGATACCTATTTTTAAAATGCCAATCGGTAACTATATCTGAAATGCCTATCGGCACCTATATCTGAAATGCCTATCGGCACCATTTTTAGAAATGCCTATCGGAAACTACATCCGGAATGCCTATCAGCACCTATATTTGAAATGCCTATCGGCAACCATATCTTAAATGCCTATCGGCACCTATATTTGAAATGCCTATCGGCTTCTATATCTGAAATGCCTATCGACACCAATTTTTGAAATGCCTATCGGAAACTACATCTGAAATGCCTCTCAGCACCTATATTTGAAATGCCTATCGGCAACCATATCTGGAATGCTCATCGGCACCTATATTTGAAATGCCTATCGGCTTATATATCTGAAATGCCTATCGGCACCTATTTTTAAAATGCCAATCGGCAAATATATCTGAAATGCCTATCGGCACCTATATCTGAAATGCCTATCGGCACCTATTTTTGATTTGCCTATCGGAAAATACATCTGAAATGCCTATCAGCACCTATATTTGAAATGCTTATCGGCAACCATATCTGGAATGCTCATCGGCACCTATATTTGAAATGCCTATCGGCTTATATATCTGAAATGCCTATCGACACCTATTTTTAAAATGCCAATCGGCAACTATATCTGAAATGCCTATCGGCACCTATATCTGAAATGCCTATCGGCACCTATTTTTGAAATGCCTATCGGAAACTACATCTGAAATGCCTATCAGCATCTATATTTGAAATGCCTATCGGCAATCATATCTGAAATGCCTATCGACACCTATATTTGAAATACCTATCGGCTTCTATATCTGAAATGCCTATCGGCACCTATTTTTAAAATGCCAATTGGCAACTATATCTGAAATGCCTATCGGCACCTATATCTGAAATGCCTATCAGCACCAATTTTTGAAATGCCTATCGGAAACTACATCTGAAATGCCTATCAGCACCTATATTTGAAATGCCTATCGGCAACCATATCTGGAATGCCTATCGGCACCTATATTTGAAATGCCTATCGGCTTCTATATCTGAAATGCCTATCGGCACCTATTTTTAAAATGCCAATCGGCAACTATATCTGAAATGCCTATCGGCACCTATATCTGAAATGCCTATCGGCACCTATTTTTGAAATGCCTATCGGAAACTACATCTGAAATGCCTATCAGCACCTATATTTGAAATGCCTATCGGCAAACATATCTGAAATGCCTATCGACACCTATATTTGAAATGTATATCGGCTTCTATATCTGAAACGCCTATCGACACCAATTTTTGAAATGCCTATCGGAAACTACATCTGAAATGCCTCTCAGCACCTATATTTGAAATGCCTATCGGCAACCATATCTGGAATGCTCATCGGCACCTATATTTGAAATGCCTATCGGCTTATATATCTGAAATGCCTATCGGCACCTATTTTTAAAATGCCAATCGGCAAATATATCTGAAATGCCTATCGGCACCTATATCTGAAATGCCTATCGGCACCTATTTTTGATTTGCCTATCGGAAAATACATCTGAAATGCCTATCAGCACCTATATTTGAAATGCTTATCGGCAACCATATCTGAAATGCCTATCGACACCTATATTTAAAATCCCTATCGGCTTCTATATCTGAAATGCCTATCGGCACCAATTTTTAAAATGCCAATCGGCAACTATATCTGAAATGTCTATCGGCACCTATATCTGAAATGCCTATCGGCACCAATTTTTGAAATGCCTATCGGAAACTACATCTGAAATGCCTATCAGCACCTATATTTGAAATGCCTATCGGCAACCATATCTGGAATGCCTATCGGCACCTATATTTGAAATGCCTATCGGCTTCTATATCTGAAATGCCTATCGACACCAATTTTTGAAATGCCTATCGGAAACTACATCTGAAATGCCTATCAGCACCTATATTTGAAATGCCTATCGGCAACCATATCTGGAATGCTCATCGGCACCTATATTTGAAATGCCTATCGGCTTATATATCTGAAATGCCTATCGGCACCTATTTTTAAAATGCCAATCGGCAACTATATCTGAAATGCCTATCGGCACCTATATCTGAAATGCCTATCGGCACCTATTTTTGAAATGCCTATCGGAAACTACATCTGAAATGCCTATCAGCACCTATATTTGAAATGCCTATCGGCAATCATATCTGAAATGCCTATCGACACCTATATTTGAAATACCTATCGGCTTCTATATCTGAAATGCCTATCGGCACCTATTTTTAAAATGCCAATCGGCAACTATATCTGAAATGCCTATCGGCACCTATATCTGAAATGCCTATCGGCACCAATTTTTGAAATGCCTATCGGAAACTACATCTGAAATGCCTATCAGCACCTATATTTGAAATGCCTATCGGCAACCATATCTGGAATGTCTATCGGCACCTATATTTGAAATGCCTATCGGCTTCTATATCTGAAATGCCTATCGGCACCTATTTTAAAATGCCAATCGGCAACTATATCTGAAATGCCTATCGGCACCTATATCTGAAATGCCTATCGGCACCTATTTTTGAAATGCCTATCGGATACTACATCTAAAATGCCTATCAGCACCTATATTTGAAATGCCTATCGGCAACCATATCTGGAATGCCTATCGGCGCCTATATTTGAAATGCCTAACGGCTTCTATATCTGAAATACCTATCGGCACCTATTTTTGAAATGCCTATCGAAAACTACATCTGAAATGCCTATCAGCACCTATATTTGAAATGCCTATCGGCAACCACATCAGAAATGCCTATCGGCACCTACATCTGAAATGCCTTTCGGCATTTATATCTGAAATGCCGGTTGACACCTATATTTGAAATGCCTATCTGCTCATATATTTTATATGCCTATCGGCAACTATTTCTGATATGCCTATCGGCACCTATATCTGAAATGCCTATCGGCACCTATTTTTGAAATGCCTATCGGAAACTACATCTAAAATGCCTATCGGCACCTATTTTTAAAATGCCAATCGGTAAGTATATCTGAAATGCCTATCGGCACCTATATCTGAAATGCCTATCGAAACCTATTTTTGAAATGCCTATCGGAAACTACATCTGAAATGACTATCAGCACCTATATTTGAAATGCCTATCGGCAACCATATCTTAAATGCCTATCCACACCTATATTTGAAATACCTATCGGCTTCTATATCTGAAATGCCTATCGGCACCTATTTTTAAAATGCCAATCGGCAACTATATCTGAAATGCCTATTGGCACTTATATCTGAAATGCCTATTGGTACCTATTTTTGAAATGCCTATCGGAAACTACATCTGAAATGATTATCAGCGCTTATATTTGATATGCCTATCGGCAACCATATCTGGAATGCCTATCGGCAACTATATTTGAAATGCCTATCGGCAACCATATCTGAAATGCCTATCGACACCTATATTTGAAATTCCTATCGGCTTCTATATCTGAAATGCCTATCGGCACCTGTTTTTAAAATGCCAATCGGCAACTATATCTGAAATGCCTATCGGCACCTATATCCGAAAGGCCTATCGGCATCAATTTTTGAAATGCCTATCGGAAACTACATCTAAAATGCCTATCAGCACCTATATTTGAAATGCCTATCGGCAACCATATCTGGAATGCCTAACGGCACCTATATTTGAAATGCCTATCGGCATCTATATCTGCACTGCCTATCGGCACCTATTTTTAAAATGCCAATCGGTAACTATATCTGAAATGCCTATCGGCAACTATATCTGAAATGCCTATCGGCACCATTTTTTGAAATGTCTATCGGAAACTACATCCGGAATGCCTATCAGCACCTATATTTGAAATGCCTATCGGCAACCATATCTGGACTGCCTATCGGCACCTATATTCGAAATGCCTATCGGCTTCTATATCTGAAATGCCTATCGACACCTATTTTTAAAATGTCAATCGGCAGCTATATCTGAAATGCCTATCGGCACCTCTATCTGAAATGCCTATCGGCACCTATTTTTTAAATGCCTATCGGAAACTACATCTGAAATGCCTATCAGCACCTATATTTGAAATGCTTATCGGCAACCATATATGAAATGCCTATCGACACCTATATTTGAAATCCCTATCGGCTTCTATATCTGAAATGCCTATCGGCATTTATTTTTAAAATGCCAATCGGCAACTATATCTGAAATGCCTATCGGCACCTATATCTTAAAATGCCTATCGGCACCTATTTTTGAAATACCTATCGGAAACTACATCTGAAATGCCTATCAGCACCTATATTTGAAATGCCTATCGGCAACCATATCTGGAATGCCTATCGGCGCCTATATTTGAAATGCCTATCGGCTTCTATATCTGATATGCCTATCGGCACCTATTTTTAAAATGCCAATCGGCATTTATATCTGAAGTGCCTATCGGCACCTATATCTGAAATGCCTATCGGCACCTATTTTTGAAATGCCTATCGAAAACTACATCTGAAATGCCTATCAGCACCTATATTTGTAATGCCTATCGGCAACCACATCAGAAATGCCTATCGGCACCTATATCTGAAATGCCTTTCGGCATTTATGTCTGAAATGCCGATCGACACCTATATTTGAAATGCCTATCGGCACTTTTATTTTAAATGCCTATCGGCAACTATATCTGATAATCCTATCGGCACCTATATCTGAAATGCCTATCGGCACCTATTTTTGAAATGCCAATCTTTAAGTATATCTGAAATGCCTATCGGCACCTATATCTAAAATGCCTATCGGAACCTATTTTTGAAATGCCTATCGGAAACTACATCTGAAATGACTATCAGCACCTATATTTGAAATGCCTATCGGCAACCATATCTGAAATGCCTATCCACACCTATATTTGAAATACCTATCGGCTTCTATATCTGAAATGCCTATCGGCACCTATTTTTAAAATGCCAATCGGCAACTATATCTGCAATGCCAATCGGCACCTATATCTGAAATGCCTATCGGCACCTATTTTTGAAATGCCTATCGGAAACTACATCTGAAATGCCTATCAGCACCTATATTTGAAATGCTTATCGGCAACCATATCTGAAATGCCTATCGACACCTATATTTGAAATCCCTATCGGCTTCTATATCTGAAATGCCTATCGGCACCTATTTTTAAAATGCCAATCGGCAACTATATCTGAAATACCTATCGGCTTCTATATCTGAAATGCCTATCGGCACCTATTTTTAAAATGCCAATCGGCAACTATATCTGAAATGCCAATCGGCACCTATATCTGAAATGCCTATCGGCACCTATTTTTGAAATGCCTATCGGAAACTACATCTGAAATGCCTATCAGCACCTATATTTGAAATGCCTATCGGCAACCATATCTGGAATGCCTATCGGCGCCTATATTTGAAATGCCTATCGGCTTCTATATCTGAAATGCCTATCGGCACCTATTTTTAAAATGCCGATCGGCATTTATACCTGAAGTGCCTATCGGCACCTATATCTGAAATGCCTATCGGCACCTATTTTTGAAATGCCTATCGAAAACTACATCTGAAATGCCTATCAGCACCTATATTTGAAATGCCAATCGGCAACCACATCAGAAATGCCTATCGGCACCTATATCTGAAATGCCTTTCGGCATTTATATCTGAAATGCCGATCGACACCTATATTTGAAATGCCTATCGGCACTTTTATTTTAAATGCCTATCGACAACTATATCTGATAAGCCTATCGGAACCTATATCTGAAATGCCTATCGGCACCTATTTTTGAAATGCCATTCTTCAAGTATATCTGAAATGCCTATCGGCACCTATATCTAAAATGCCTATCGGAACCTTTTTTTGAAATGCCTATCGGAAACTACATCTGAAATGACTATCAGCACCTATATTTGAAATGCCTATCGGCAACCATATCTGAAATGCCTATCCACACCTATATTTGAAATACCTATCGGCTTCTATATCTAAAATGCCTATCGGCACCTATTTTCAAAATGCCAATCGGTAAGTATATCTGAAATGCCTATCGGCACCTATATCTAAAATGCCTATCGGAACCTATTTTTGAAATGCCTATCGGAAACTACATTTCAGATATAGGTGTCGATAGGCATTTCAGATATAGGTGTCGATAGGCATTTCAGATATAGGTGTCGATAGGCATTTCAGATATAGGTGTCGATAGGCATTTTAGATATAGGTGTCGATAGGCATTTCAGATATAGGTGCCGATAGGCATTTCAGATATAGTTGCCGATTGGCATTTTAAAAATAGGTGCCGATAGGCATTTCAGATATAGAAGCCGATAGGCATCTCAAATAAAGGTGCCGATAGGCATTCCAGATATGGTTGCCGATAGGCATTTCAAATATAGGTGCTGATAGGCATTTCAGATGTAGTTTCCGATAGGCATTTCAAAAATAGGTGTCGATAGGCATTTCAGATATAGGTGTCGATAGGCATTTCAGATATAGGTGTCGATAGGCATTTCAGATATAGGTGTCGATAGGCATTTCAGATATAGGTGTCGATAGGCATTTCAGATATAGGTGTCGATAGGCATTTCAGATATAGGTGTCGATAGGCATTTCAGATATAGGTGTCGATAGGCATTTCAAATATAGGTGCCGATAGGCATTCCAGATATGGTTGCCGATAGGCATTTCAAATATAGGTGCTGATAGGAATTTCAGATGTAGTTTCCGATAGGCATTTCAAAAATAGGTGTCGATAGGCATTTCAGATATAGGTGTCGATAGGCACTTCAGATATAGGTGTCGATAGGCATTTCAGATATAGGTGTCGATAGGCATTTCAGATATAGGTGTCGATAGGCATTTCAGATATAGGTGTCGATAGGCATTTCAGATATAGGTGTCGATAGGCATTTCAGATATAGGTGTCGATAGGCATTTCAGATATAGGTGCCGATAGGCATTTCAGATATAGTTGCCGATTGGCATTTTAAAAATAGGTGCCGATAGGCATTTCAGATATAGAAGCCGATAGGCATTTCAAATATAGGTGCCGATAGGCATTCCAGATATGGTTGCCGATAGGCATTTCAAATATAAGTGCTGATAGGCATTTCAGATGCAGTTTCCGATAGGCATTAAAAAAATAGGTGTCGATAGGCATTTCAGATATATGTGTCGATAGGCATTTCAGATATAGGTGTCGATAGGCATTTCAGATATAGGTGTCGATAGGCATTTCAGATATAGGTGTCGATAGGCATTTCAGATATAAGTGTCGATAGGCATTTCAGATATAGGTGTCGATAGGCATTTCAGATATAGGTGTCGATAGGCATTTCAGATATAGGTGCCGATAGGCATTTCAGATATAGTTGCCGATTGGCATTTTAAAAATAGGTGCAGATAGGCAGTTCAGATATAGAAGCCGATAGGCATTTCAAATATAGGTGCCGATAGGCATTCCAGATATGGTTGCCGATAGGCATTTCAAATATAGGTGCTGATAGGCATTTCAGATGTAGTTTCCGATAGGCATTTCAAAAATAGGTGTCGATAGGCATTTCAGATATAGGTGTCGATAGGCATTTCAGATATAGGTGTCGATAGGCATTTCAGATATAGGTGTCGATAGGCATTTCAGATATAGGTGTCGATAGGCATTTCAGATATAGGTGTCGATAGGCATTTCAGATATAGGTGTCGATAGGCATTTCAGATATAGGTGTCGATAGGCATTTCAGATATAGGTGTCGATAGGCATTTCAGATATAGGTGCCGATAGGCATTTCAGATATAGTTGCCGATTGGCATTTTAAAAATAGGTGCCGATAGGCATTTCAGATATAGAAGCCAATAGGCATTTCAAATATAGGTGCCGATAGGCATTCCAGATATGGTTGCCGATAGGCATTTCAAATATAGGTGCTGATAGGCATTTCAGATGTAGTTTCCGATAGGCATTTCAAAAATAGGTGTCGATAGGCATTTCAGATATAGGTGTCGATAGGCATTTCAGATATAGGTGTCGATAGGCATTTTAAAAATTGGTGCCGATAGGCATTTCAGATATAGGTGTCGATAGGCATTGCAGATATAGGTGTCGATAGGCATTTCAGATATAGGTGTCGATAGGCATTTCAGATATAGGTGTCGATAGGCATTTCAGATATAGGTGTCAATAGGCATTTCAGATATAGGTGCCGATAGGCATTTCAGATATAGTTGCCGATTGGCATTTTAAAAATAGGTGCCGATAGGCATTTCAGATATAGAAGCCAATAGGCATTTCAAATATAGGTGCCGATAGGCATTCCAGATATGGTTGCCGATAGGCATTTCAAATATAGGTGCTGATAGGCATTTCAGATGTAGTTTCCGATAGGCATTTCAAAAATAGGTGTCGATAGGCATTTCAAATATAGGTGCCGATAGGCATTCCAGATATGGTTGCCGATAGGCATTTCAAATATAGGTGCTGATAGGCATTTCAGATGTAGTTTCCGATAGGCATTTCAAAAATAGGTGTCGATAGGCATTGCAGATATAGGTGTCGATAGGCATTTCAGATATAGGTGTCGATAGGCATTTCAGATATAGGTGTCGATAGGCATTTCAGATATAGGTGTCGATAGGCATTTCAGATATAGGTGTCGATAGGCATTTCAGATATAGGTGCTGGATAGGCATTTCAGATATAGTTGCCGATTGGCATTTTAAAAATAGGTGCCGATAGGCATTTCAGATATAGAAGCCGATAGGCATTTCAAATATAGGTGCCGATAGGCATTCCAGATATGGTTGCCGATAGGCATTTCAAATATAGGTGCTGATAGGCATTTCAGATGTAGTTTCCGATAGGCATTTCAAAAATAGGTGTCGATAGGCATTTCAGATATAGGTGTCGTTAGGCATTTCAGATATAGGTGTCGATAGGCATTTCAGATATAGGTGTCGATAGGCATTTCAGATATAGGTGTCGATAGGCATTTCAGATATAGGTGCCGATAGGAATTTCAGATATAGTTGCCGATTGGCATTTTAAAAATAGGTGCCGATAGGCATTTCAGATATAGAAGCCGATAGGCATTTCAAATATAGGTGCCGATAGGCATTCCAGATATGGTTGCCGATAGGCATTTTAAATATAGGTGCTGATAGGCATTTCAGATGTAGTTTCCGATAGGTTTTTCAAAAATAGGTGTCGATAGGCATTTCAGATATAGGTGTCGATAGGCATTTCAGATATAGGTGTCGATAGGCATTTCAGATATAGGTGTCGATAGGCATTTCAGATATAGGTGTCGATAGGCATTTCAGATATAGGTGTCGATAGGCATTTCAGATATAGGTGCCGATAGGCATTTCAGATATAGTTGCCGATTGGCATTTTAAAAATAGGTGCCGATAGGCATTTCAGATATAGAAGCCGATAGGCATTTCAAATATAGGTGCCGATAGGCATTCCAGATATGGTTGCCGATAGGCATTTCAAATATAGGTGCTGATAGGCATTTCAGATGTAGTTTCCGATAGGCATTTCAAAAATAGGTGTCGATAGGCATTTCAGATATAGGTGTCGATAGGCATTTAAGATATAGGTGTCGATAGGCATTTCAGATATAGGTGTCGATAGGCATTTAAGATATAGGTGTCGATAGGCATTTCAGATATAGGTGCCGATAGGCATTCCAGATATGGTTGCCGATAGGCATTTCAAATATAGGTGCCGATAGGCATTTCAGATGTAGTTTCCGATAGGCATTTCAAAAATAGGTGTCGATAGGCATTTCAGATATAGGTGTCGATAGGCATTTCAGATAAAGGTGTCGATAGGCATTTCAGATATAGGTGTCGATAGGCATTTCAGATATAGGTGTCGATAGGCATTTCAGATATAGGTGTCGATAGGCATTTCAGATATAGGTGTCGATAGGCATTTCAGATATAGGTGTCGATAGGCATTTCAGATATAGGTGTCGATAGGCATTTCAGATATATTTGCCGATTGGCATTTTAAAAATAGGTGCCGATAGGCATTTCAGATATAGAAGCCGATAGGCATTTTAAATATATGTGCCGATAGGCATTCCAGATATGGTTGCCGATAGGCATTTCAAATATAGTTGCTGATAGGCATTTCAGATATAGGTGTCGATAGGCATTTCAGATATATGTGTCGATAGGCATTTCAGATATAGGTGTCGATAGGCATTTCAGATATAGGTGTCGATAGGCATTTTAGATATAGGTGCCGATAGGCATTTCAGATATAGTTGCCGATTGGCATTTTAAAAATAGGTGCCGATAGGCATTTCAGATATAGAAGCCGATAGGCATTTCAAATATAGGTGCCGATAGGCATTCCAGATATGGTTGCCGATAGGCATTTCAAATATAGGTGCTGATAGGCATTTCAGATGTAGTTTCCGATAGGCATTTCAAAAATAGGTGTCGATAGGCATTTCAGATATAGGTGTCGATAGGCATTTCAGATATAGGTGTCGATAGGCATTTCAGATATAGGTGTCGATAGGCATTTCAGATATAGGTGTCGATAGGCATTTCAGATATAGGTGTCGATAGGCATTTCAGATATAGGTGTCGATAGGCATTTCAGATATAGGTGTCGATAGGCATTTCAGATATAGGTGTCGATAGGCATTTCCGATATAGGTGCCGATAGGCATTTCAGATATAGTGGCCGATTGGCATTTTAAAAATAGGTGCCGATAGGCATTTCAGATATAGAAGCCGATAGGCATTTCAAATATAGATGCCGATAGGCATTCCAGATATGGTTGCCGATAGGCATTTCAAATATAGGTTCTGATAGGCATTTCAGATGTAGTTTCCGATAGGCATTTCAAAAATAGGTGTCGATAGGCATTTCAGATATAGGTGTCGACAGGCATTTCAGATATTGGTGTCGATAGGCATTACAGATATGGGTGTCGATAGGCATTTCAGATATAGGTGTCGATAAGCATTTCAGATATAGGTGTCGATAGGCATTTCAGATATAGGTGTCGATAGGCATTTCAGATATAGGTGTCGATATGCATTTCAGATATAGGTGCCGATAGGCATTTCAGATATAGTTGCCGATTGGCATTTTTAAAATAGGTGCCGATAGGCATTTCAGATATAGAAGCCGATAGGCATTTCAAATATAGGTGCCGATAGGCATTCCAGATATGGTTGCCGATAGGCATTTCAAATATAGGTGCTGATAGGCATTTCAGATGTAGTTTCCGATAGGCATTTCAAAAATATGTGTCGATAGGCATTTCAGATATAGGTGTCGATAGGCATTTCAGATATAGGTGTCGATAGGCATTTCAGATATAGGTGTCGATAGGCATTTCAGATATAGGTGTCGATAGGCATTTCAGATATAGGTGTCGATAGGCATTTCAGATATAGGTGTCGATAGGCATTTCAGATATAGGTGTCGATAGGCATTTCAGATATAGGTGCCGATAGGCATTTCAGATATAGTTGCCGATTGGCATTTTAAAAATAGGTGCCGATAGGCATTTCAGATATAGAAGCCGATAGGCATTTCAAATATAGGTGCCGATAGGCATTCCAGATATGGTTGCCGATAGGCATTTCAAATATAGGTGCTGATAGGCATTTCAGATGTAGTTTCCGATAGGCATTTCAAAAATAGGTGTCGATAGGCATTTCAGATATAGGTGTCGATAGGCATTTCAGATATAGGTGTCGATAGGCATTTCAGTAATAGGTGTCGATAGGCATTTCAGATATTGGTGTCGAAGGCATTTCAGATATAGGTGTCGATAGGCATTTCAGATATAGGTGTCGATAGGCATTTCAGATATAGGTGTCGATAGGCATTTCAGATATAGGTGCCGATAGGCATTTCAGATATAGTTGCCGATTGGCATTTTAAAAATAGGTGCCGATAGGCATTTCAGATATAGAAGCCGATAGGCATTTCAACTATAGGTGCCGATAGGCATTCCAGATATGGTTGCCGATAGGCATTTCAAATATAGGTGCTGATAGGCATTTCAGATGTAGTTTCCGATAGGCATTTCAAAAATAGGTGTCGATAGGCATTTCAGATATAGGTGTCGATAGGCATTTCAGATATAGGTGTCGATAGGCATTTCAGATATAGGTGTCGATAGGCATTTCAGATATAGGTGTCGATAGGCATTTCAGGTATAGGTGTCGATAGGCATTTCAGATATAGGTGTCGATAGGCATTTCAGATATAGGTGTCGATAGGCATTTCAGATATAGGTGTCGATAGGCATTTCAGATATAGGTGTCGATAGGCATTTCAGATATAGGTGTCGATAGGCATTTCAGATATAGGTGTCGATAGGCATTTCAGATATAGGTGTCGATAGGCATTTCAGATATAGGTGTCGAGAGGCATTTCAGATATAGGTGCCGATAGGCATTTCAGATATAGTTGCCGATTGGCATTTTAAAAATAGGTGCCGATAGGCATTTCAGATATAGAAGCCAATAGGCATTTCAAATATAGGTGCCGATAGGCATTCCAGATATGGTTGCCGATAGGCATTTCAAATATAGGTGCTGATAGGCATTTCAGATGTAGTTTCCGATAGGCATTTCAAAAATAGGTGTCGATAGGCATTTCAGATATAGGTGTCGATAGGCATTTCAGATATAGGTGTCGATAGGCATTTCAGATATAGGTGCCGATAGGCATTCCAGATATGGTTGCCGATAGGCATTTCAAATATAGGTGCTGATAGGCATTTCAGATGTAGTTTCCGATAGGCATTTCAAAAATAGGTGTCGATAGGCATTTCAGATATAGGTGTCGATAGGCATTTCAGATATAGGTGTCGATAGGCATTTCAGATATAGGTGTCGATAGGCATTTCAGATATAGGTGTCGATAGGCATTTCAGATATAGGTGTCGATAGGCATTTCAGATATAGGTGTCGATAGGCATTTCAGATATAGGTGTCGATAGGCATTTCAGATATAGGTGTCGATAGGCATTTCAGATATATTTGCCGATTGGCATTTTAAAAATAGGTGCCGATAGGCATTTCAGATATAGAAGCCGATAGGCATTTTAAATATGTGTGCCGATAGGCATTTCAAATATAGGTGCTGATAGGCATTTCAGATATAGGTGTCGATAGGCATTTCAGATATAGGTGTCGATAGGCATTTCAGATATAGGTGTCGATAGGCATTTCAGATATAGGTGTCGATAGGCATTTCAGATATAGGTGCCGATAGGCATTTCAGATATAGTTGCCGATTGGCATTTTAAAAATAGGTGCCGATAGGCATTTCAGATATAGAAGCCGATAGGCATTTCAAATATAGGTGCCGATAGGCATTCCAGATATGGTTGCCGATAGGCATTTCAAATATAGGTGCTGATAGGCATTTCAGATGTAGTTTCCGATAGGCATTTCAAAAATAGGTGTCGATAGGCATTTCAGATATAGGTGTCGATAGGCATTTCAGATATAGGTGTCGATAGGCATTTCAGATATAGGTGTCGATAGGCATTTCAGATATAGGTGTCGATAGGCATTTCAGATATAGGTGTCGATAGGCATTTCAGATATAGGTGTCGATAGGCATTTCAGATATAGGTGTCGATAGGCATTTCAGATATAGGTGTCGATAGGCAATTAAGATATAGGTGTCGATAGGCATTTCAGATATAGGTGCCGATAGGCATTTCAGATATAGTTGCCGATTGGCAATTTAAAAATAGGTGCCGATAGGCATTTCAGATATAGAAGCCGATAGGCATTTCAAATATAGATGCCGATAGGCATTCCAGATATGGTTGCCGATAGGCATTTCAAATATAGGTTCTGATAGGCATTTCAGATGTAGTTTCCGATAGGCATTTCAAAAATAGGTGTCGATAGGCATTTCAGATATAGGTGTCGATAGGCATTTCAGATATAGGTGTCGATAGGCATTTCAGTTATGGGTGTCGATAGGCATTTCAGACATAGGTGTCGATAAGCATTTCAGATATAGGTGTCGATAGGCATTTCAGATATAGGTGTTGATAGGCATTTCAGATATAGGTGTCGATATGCATTTCAGATATAGGTGCCGATAGGCATTTCAGATATAGTTGCCGATTGGCATTTTAAAAATAGGTGCCGATAGGCATTTCAGATATAGAAGCCGATAGGCATTTCAACTATAGGTGCCGATAGGCATTCCAGATATGGTTGCCGATAGGCATTTCAAATATAGGTGCTGATAGGCATTTCAGATGTAGTTTCCGATAGGCATTTCAAAAATAGGTGTCGATAGGCATTTCAGATATAGGTGTCGATAGGCATTTCAGATATAGGTGTCGATAGGCATTTCAGATATAGGTGTCGATAGGCATTTCAGATATAGGTGTCGATAGGCATTTCAGGTATAAGTGTCGATAGGCATTTCAGATATAGGTGTCGATAGGCATTTTAGATATAGGTGTCGATAGGCATTTCAGATATAGGTGTCAATAGGCATTTCAGAGATAGGTGTTGATAGGCATTTCAGATATAGGTGTCGATAGGCATTTCAGATATAGGTGTCGATAGGCATTTCAGATATAGGTGTCGATAGGCATTTCAGATATAGGTGCCGATAGGCATTTCAGATATAGTTGCCGATTGGCATTTTAAAAATAGGTGCCGATAGGTATTTCAGATATAGAAGCCGATAGGCATTTCAATATAGGTGCCGATAGGCATTCCAGATATGGTTGCCGATAGGCATTTCAAATATAGGTGCTGATAGGCATTTCAGATGTAGTTTCCGATAGGCATTTCAAAAATAGGTGTCGATAGGCATTTCAGATATAGGTGTCGATAGGCATTTCAGTTATAGGTGTCGATAGGCATTTCAGATATAGGTGTCGATAGGCATTTCAGATATAGGTGTCGATAGGCATTTCAGATATAGGTGTCGATAGGCATTTCAGATATAGGTGTCGATAGGCATTTCAGATATAGGGGCCGATAGGCATTTCAGATATAGGTGTCGATAGGCATTTCAGATATAGGTGTCGATAGGCATTTCAGATATAGGTGTCGGTAGGCATTTCAGATATAGGTGTCGATAGGCATTTCAGATATAGGTGTCGATAGGCATTTCAGATATAGGTGTCGATAGGCATTTCAGATATAGGTGTCGATAGGCATTTCAGATATAGGTGTCGATAGGCATTTCAGATATAGGTGTCGATAGGCATTTCAGATATAGGTGTCGATAGGCATTTTAGATATAGGTGTCGATAGGCATTTCAGATATAGGTGTCGATAGGCATTTCAGATATATGTGCCGATAGGCATTTCAGATATAGTTGCCGATTGGCATTTTAAAAATAGGTGCCGATAGGCATTTCAGATATAGAAGCCGATAGGCATTTCAAATATAGGTGCCGATAGGCATTCCAGATATGGTTGCCGATAGGCATTTCAAATATAGGTGCTGATAGGCATTTCAGATGTAGTTTCCGATAGGCATTTCAAAAATAGGTGTCGATAGGCATTTCAGATATAGGTGTCGATAGGCATTTCAGATATAGGTGTCGATAGGCATTTCAGATATAGGTGTCGATAGGCATTTCAGATATAGGTGTCGATAGGCATTTCAGATATAGGTGTCGATAGGCATATCAGATATAGGTGTCGATAGGCATTTCAAATATAGGTGCCGATAGGCATTCCAGATATGGTTGCCGATAGGCATTTTAAATATAGGTGCTGATAGGCATTTCAGATGTAGTTTCCGATAGGCATTTCAAAAATAGGTGTCGATAGGCATTTCAGATATAGGTGTCGATAGGCATTTCAGATACAGGTGTCGATAGGCATTTCAGATATAGGTGTCGATAGGCATTTCAGATATAGGTGTCGATAAGCATTTCAGATATAGGTGTCGAAAGGCATTTCAGATATAGGTGCCGATAGGCATGTCAGATATAGTTGCCGATTGGCATTTTAAAAATATGTGCCGATAGGCATTTCAGATATAGAAGCCGATAGGCATTTCAAATATAGGTGCCGATAGGCATTCCAGATATGGTTGCCGATAGG
>JAVRKA010001040.1:0-30335 GCA_034508555.1 Venustoraphidia nigricollis | reverse complement strand
ATAGGTGTCGATAGGCATTTCAGATATAGGTGTCGATAGGCATTTCAGATATAGGTGTCGATAGGCATTTCAGATATAGGTGCCGATAGGCATTTCAGTTATAGTTGCCGACTGGCATTTTAAAAATAGGTGCCGATAGGCATTTCAGATATAGAAGCCGACAGGCATTTCAAATATAGGTGCCGATAGGCATTCCAGATATGGTTGCCGATAGGCATTTCAAATATAGGTGCTGATAGGCATTTCAGATGTAGTTTTGGATAGGCATTTCAAAAATAGGTGTCGATAGGCATTTTAGATATAGGTGTCGATAGGCATTTCAGATATAGGTGTCGATAGGCATTTCAGATATAGGTGTCGGTAGGCATTTCAGATATAGGTGTCGATAGGCATTTCAGATATAGGTGTCGATAGGCATTTCAGATATAGGTGTCGATAGGCATTTCAGATATAGGTGTCGATAGGCATTTCAGATATAGGTGTCGATAGGCATTTCAGATATAGGTGCCGATAGGCATTTCAGATATAGTTGCCGATTGGCATTTTAAAAATAGGTGCCGATAGGCATTTCAGATATAGAAGCCGATAGGCATTTCAAATAAAGGTGCCGATAGGCATTCCAGATATGGTTGCCGATAGGCATTTTAAATATAGGTGCTGATAGGCATTTCAGATGTAGTTTCCGATAGGCATTTCAAAAATAGTTGTCGATAGGCATTTCAGATATAGGTGTCGATAGGCATTTCAGATATAAGTGTCGATAGGCATTTCAGATATAGGTGTCGATAGGCATTTCAGATATATGTGTCGATAGGCATTTCAGATGAAGGTGTCGATAGGCATTTCAGATATAGGTGTCGATAGGCATTTCAGATATAGGTGTCGATAGGCATTTCAGATATAGGTGCCGATAGGCATTTCAGATATAGTTGCCGATTGGCATTTTAAAAATAGGTGCCGATAGGCATTGCAGATATAGAAGCCGATAGGCATTTCAAATATAGGTGCCGATAGGCATTCCAGATATGGTTGCCGATAGGCATTTCAAATATAGGTGCTGATAGGCATTTCAGATGTAGTTTCCGATAGGCATTTCAAAAATAGGTGTCGATAGGCATTTCAGATATAGGTGTCGATAGGCATTTCAGATATAGGTGTCGATAGGCATTTCAGATATAGGTGTCGATAGGCATTTCAGATATAGGTGTCGATAGGCATTTCAAATATAGGTGTCGATAGGCATTTCAGATATAGGTGTCGATAGGCATTTCAGATATAGGTGTCGATAGGCATTTCAGATAAAGGTGCCGATAGGCATTTCAGATATAGTTGCCAATTGGCATTTTAAAAATAGGTGCCGATAGGCATTTCAGATATAGAAGCCGATAGGCATTTCAAATATAGGTGCCGATAGGCATTCCAGATATGGTTGCCGATAGGCATTTCAAATATAGGTGCTGATAGGCATTTCAGATGTAGTTTCGGATAGGCATTTCAAAAATAGGTGTCGATAGGCATTTCAGATATAGGTGTCGATAGGCATTTCAGATATAGGTGTCGATAGGCATTTCAGATATAGGTGTCGATAGGCATTTCAGATATAGGTGTCGATAGGCATTTCAGATATAGGTGTCGATAGGCATTTCAGATATAGGTGTCGATAGGCATTTCAGATATAGGTGCCGATAGGCATTTCAGATATAGTTGCCGATTGGCATTTTAAAAATAGGTGCCGATAGGCATTTCAGATATAGAAGCCGATAGGCATTTCAAATATAGGTGCCGAGAGGCATTCCAGATATGGTTGCCGATAGGCATTTCAAATATAGGTGCTGATAGGCATTTCAGATGTAGTTTCCGATAGGCATTTCAAAAATAGGTGTCGATAGGCATTTCAGATATAGATGTCGATAGGCATTTCAGATATAGGTGTCGATAAGCATTTCAGATATAGGTGTCGATAGGCATTTCAGATATAGGTGTCGATAGGTATTTCAGATATAGGTGTCGATAGGCATTTCAGATATAGGTGTCGATAGGCATTTCAGATATAGGTGCCGATAGGCATTTCAGATATAGTTGCCGATTGGCATTTTAAAAATAGGTGCCGATAGGCATTTCAGATATAGAAGCCGATAGGCATTTCAAATATAGGTGCCGATAGGCATTCCAGATATGGTTGCCGATAGGCATTTCATATATAGGTGCTGATAGGCATTTCAGATGTAGTTTCCGATAGGCATTTCAAAAATAGGTGTCGATAGGCATTTCAGATATAGGTGTCGATAGGCATTTCAGATATAGGTGTCGATAGGCATTTCAGATATAGGTGTCGATAGGCATTTCAGATATAGGTGCCGATAGGCATTTCAGATATAGTTGCCGATTGGCATTTTAAAAATAGGTGCCGATAGGCATTTCAGATATAGAAGCCGATAGGCATTTCAAATATAGGTGCCGATAGGCATTCCAGATATGGTTGCCGATAGGCATTTCAAATATAGGTGCTGATAGGCATTTCAGATGTATTTTCCGATAGGCATTTCAGATGTATTTTCCGATAGGCATTTCAAAAATAGGTGTCGATAGGCATTTCAGATATAGGTGTCGATAGGCATTTCAGATATAGGTGTCGATAGGCATTTCAGATATAGGTGTCGATAGGCATTTCAGATATAGGTGCCGATAGGCATTTCAGATATAGAAGCCGATAGGCATTTCAAATATAGGTGCCGATAGGCATTCCAGATATGTTTGCCGATAGGCATTTCAAATATAGGTGCTGATAGGCATTTCAAATGTAGTTTCCGATAGGCATTTCAAAAATATGTGTCGATAGGCATTTCAGATATAGGTGTCGATAGGCATTTCAGATATAGGTGTCGATAGGCATTTCAGATATAGGTGTCGATAGGCATTTCAGATATAGGTGTCGATAGGCATTTCAGATATAGGTGTCGATAGGCATTTCAGATATAGGTGTCGATAGGCATTTCAGATATAGGTGTCGATAGGCATTTCAGATATAGGTGTCGATAGGCATTTCAGATATAGGTGTCGATAGGCATTTCAGATATAGGTGTCGATAGGCATTTCAGATATAGGTGCCGATAGGCATTTCAGTTATAGTTGCCGACTGGCATTTTAAAAATAGGTGCCGATAGGCATTTCAGATATAGAAGCCGACAGGCATTTCAAATATAGGTGCCGATAGGCATTCCAGATATGGTTGCCGATAGGCATTTCAAATATAGGTGCTGATAGGCATTTCAGATGTAGTTTTGGATAGGCATTTCAAAAATAGGTGTCGATAGGCATTTTAGATATAGGTGTCGATAGGCATTTCAGATATAGGTGTCGATAGGCATTTCAGATATAGGTGTCGGTAGGCATTTCAGATATAGGTGTCGATAGGCATTTCAGATATAGGTGTCGATAGGCATTTCAGATATAGGTGTCGATAGGCATTTCAGATATAGGTGTCGATAGGCATTTCAGATATAGGTGTCGATAGGCATTTCAGATATAGGTGCCGATAGGCATTTCAGATATAGTTGCCGATTGGCATTTTAAAAATAGGTGCCGATAGGCATTTCAGATATAGAAGCCGATAGGCATTTCAAATAAAGGTGCCGATAGGCATTCCAGATATGGTTGCCGATAGGCATTTTAAATATAGGTGCTGATAGGCATTTCAGATGTAGTTTCCGATAGGCATTTCAAAAATAGTTGTCGATAGGCATTTCAGATATAGGTGTCGATAGGCATTTCAGATATAGGTGTCGATAGGCATTTCAGATATAGGTGTCGATAGGCATTTCAGATATATGTGTCGATAGGCATTTCAGATGAAGGTGTCGATAGGCATTTCAGATATAGGTGTCGATAGGCATTTCAGATATAGGTGTCGATAGGCATTTCAGATATAGGTGCCGATAGGCATTTCAGATATAGTTGCCGATTGGCATTTTAAAAATAGGTGCCGATAGGCATTTCAGATATAGAAGCCGATAGGCATTTCAAATATAGGTGCCGATAGGCATTCCAGATATGGTTGCCGATAGGCATTTCAAATATAGGTGCTGATAGGCATTTCAGATGTAGTTTCCGATAGGCATTTCAAAAATAGGTGTCGATAGGCATTTCAGATATAGGTGTCGATAGGCATTTCAGATATAGGTGTCGATAGGCATTTCAGATATAGGTGTCGATAGGCATTTCAGATATAGGTGTCGATAGGCATTTCAAATATAGGTGTCGATAGGCATTTCAGATATAGGTGTCGATAGGCATTTCAGATATAGGTGTCGATAGGCATTTCAGATAAAGGTGCCGATAGGCATTTCAGATATAGTTGCCGATTGGCATTTTAAAAATAGGTGCCGATAGGCATTTCAGATATAGAAGCCGATAGGCATTTCAAATATAGGTGCCGATAGGCATTCCAGATATGGTTGCCGATAGGCATTTCAAATATAGGTGCTGATAGGCATTTCAGATGTAGTTTCGGATAGGCATTTCAAAAATAGGTGTCGATAGGCATTTCAGATATAGGTGTCGATAGGCATTTCAGATATAGGTGTCGATAGGCATTTCAGATATAGGTGTCGATAGGCATTTCAGATATAGGTGTCGATAGGCATTTCAGATATAGGTGTCGATAGGCATTTCAGATATAGGTGCCGATAGGCATTTCAGATATAGTTGCCGATTGGCATTTTAAAAATAGGTGCCGATAGGCATTTCAGATATAGAAGCCGATAGGCATTTCAAATATAGGTGCCGAGAGGCATTCCAGATATGGTTGCCGATAGGCATTTCAAATATAGGTGCTGATAGGCATTTCAGATGTAGTTTCCGATAGGCATTTCAAAAATAGGTGTCGATAGGCATTTCAGATATAGATGTCGATAGGCATTTCAGATATAGGTGTCGATAAGCATTTCAGATATAGGTGTCGATAGGCATTTCAGATATAGGTGTCGATAGGCATTTCAGATATAGGTGTCGATAGGCATTTCAGATATAGGTGTCGATAGGCATTTCAGATATAGGTGCCCGATAGGCATTTTAAAAATAGGTGCCGATAGGCATTTCAGATATAGAAGCCGATAGGCATTTCAAATATAGGTGCCGATAGGCATTCCAGATATGGTTGCCGATAGGCATTTCAAATATAGGTGCTGATAGGCATTTCAGATGTAGTTTCCGATAGGCATTTCAAAAATAGGTGTCGATAGGCATTTCAGATATAGGTGTCGATAGGCATTTCAGATATAGGTGTCGATAGGCATTTCAGATATAGGTGTCGATAGGCATTTCAGATATAGGTGTCGATAGGCATTTCAGATATAGGTGTCGATAGGCATTTCAGATATAGGTGTCGATAGGCATTTCAGATATAGGTGTCGATAGGCATTTCAGATATAGGTGTCGATAGGCATTTCAGATATAGGTGCCGATAGGCATTTCAGATATAGTTGCCGATTGGCATTTTAAAAATAGGTGCCGATAGGCATTTCAGATATAGAAGCCGATAGGCATTTCAAATATAGGTGCCGATAGGCATTCCAGATATGGTTGCCGATAGGCATTTCAAATATAGGTGCTGATAGGCATTTCAGATGTATTTTCCGATAGGCATTTCAGATGTATTTTCCGATAGGCATTTCAAAAATAGGTGTCGATAGGCATTTCAGATATAGGTGTCGATAGGCATTTCAGATATAGGTGTCGATAGGCATTTCAGATATAGGTGTCGATAGGCATTTCAGATATAGGTGCCGATAGGCATTTCAGATATAGAAGCGATAGGCATTTCAAATATAGGTGCCGATAGGCATTCCAGATATGTTTGCCGATAGGCATTTCAAATATAGGTGCTGATAGGCATTTCAAATGTAGTTTCCGATAGGCATTTCAAAAATATGTGTCGATAGGCATTTCAGATATAGGTGTCGATAGGCATTTCAGATATAGGTGTCGATAGGCATTTCAGATATAGGTGTCGATAGGCATTTCAGATATAGGTGTCGATAGGCATTTCAGATATAGGTGTCGATAGGCATTTCAGATATAGGTGTCGATAGGCATTTCAGATATAGGTGTCGATAGGCATTTCAGATATAGGTGTCGATAGGCATTTCAGATATAGGTGTCGATAGGCATTTCAGATATAGGTGTCGATAGGCATTTCAGATATAGGTGTCGATAGGCATTTCAGATATAGGTGCCGATAGGCATTTCAGTTATAGTTGCCGACTGGCATTTTAAAAATAGGTGCCGATAGGCATTTCAGATATAGAAGCCGACAGGCATTTCAAATATAGGTGCCGATAGGCATTCCAGATATGGTTGCTGATAGGCATTTCAAATATAGGTGCTGATAGGCATTTCAGATGTAGTTTTGGATAGGCATTTCAAAAATAGGTGTCGATAGGCATTTTAGATATAGGTGTCGATAGGCATTTCAGATATAGGTGTCGATAGGCATTTCAGATATAGGTGTCGGTAGGCATTTCAGATATAGGTGTCGATAGGCATTTCAGATATAGGTGTCGATAGGCATTTCAGATATAGGTGTCGATAGGCATTTCAGATATAGGTGTCGATAGGCATTTCAGATATAGGTGTCGATAGGCATTTCAGATATAGGTGCCGATAGGCATTTCAGATATAGTTGCCGATTGGCATTTTAAAAATAGGTGCCGATAGGCATTTCAGATATAGAAGCCGATAGGCATTTCAAATAAAGGTGCCGATAGGCATTCCAGATATGGTTGCCGATAGGCATTTTAAATATAGGTGCTGATAGGCATTTCAGATGTAGTTTCCGATAGGCATTTCAAAAATAGTTGTCGATAGGCATTTCAGATATAGGTGTCGATAGGCATTTCAGATATAGGTGTCGATAGGCATTTCAGATATAGGTGTCGATAGGCATTTCAGATATATGTGTCGATAGGCATTTCAGATGAAGGTGTCGATAGGCATTTCAGATATAGGTGTCGATAGGCATTTCAGATATAGGTGTCGATAGGCATTTCAGATATAGGTGCCGATAGGCATTTCAGATATAGTTGCCGATTGGCATTTTAAAAATAGGTGCCGATAGGCATTTCAGATATAGAAGCCGATAGGCATTTCAAATATAGGTGCCGATAGGCATTCCAGATATGGTTGCCGATAGGCATTTCAAATATAGGTGCTGATAGGCATTTCAGATGTAGTTTCCGATAGGCATTTCAAAAATAGGTGTCGATAGGCATTTCAGATATAGGTGTCGATAGGCATTTCAGATATAGGTGTCGATAGGCATTTCAGATATAGGTGTCGATAGGCATTTCAGATATAGGTGTCGATAGGCATTTCAAATATAGGTGTCGATAGGCATTTCAGATATAGGTGTCGATAGGCATTTCAGATATAGGTGTCGATAGGCATTTCAGATAAAGGTGCCGATAGGCATTTCAGATATAGTTGCCGATTGGCATTTTAAAAATAGGTGCCGATAGGCATTTCAGATATAGAAGCCGATAGGCATTTCAAATATAGGTGCCGATAGGCATTCCAGATATGGTTGCCGATAGGCATTTCAAATATAGGTGCTGATAGGCATTTCAGATGTAGTTTCGGATAGGCATTTCAAAAATAGGTGTCGATAGGCATTTCAGATATAGGTGTCGATAGGCATTTCAGATATAGGTGTCGATAGGCATTTCAGATATAGGTGTCGATAGGCATTTCAGATATAGGTGTCGATAGGCATTTCAGATATAGGTGTCGATAGGCATTTCAGATATAGGTGTCGATAGGCATTTCAGATATAGGTGCCGATAGGCATTTCAGATATAGTTGCCGATTGGCATTTTAAAAATAGGTGCCGATAGGCATTTCAGATATAGAAGCCGATAGGCATTTCAAATATAGGTGCCGAGAGGCATTCCAGATATGGTTGCCGATAGGCATTTCAAATATAGGTGCTGATAGGCATTTCAGATGTAGTTTCCGATAGGCATTTCAAAAATAGGTGTCGATAGGCATTTCAGATATAGATGTCGATAGGCATTTCAGATATAGGTGTCGATAAGCATTTCAGATATAGGTGTCGATAGGCATTTCAGATATAGGTGTCGATAGGCATTTCAGATATAGGTGTCGATAGGCATTTCAGATATAGGTGTCGATAGGCATTTCAGATATAGGTGCCGATAGGCATTTCAGATATAGTTGCCGATTGGCATTTTAAAAATAGGTGCCGATAGGCATTTCAGATATAGAAGCCGATAGGCATTTCAAATATAGGTGCCGATAGGCATTCCAGATATGGTTGCCGATAGGCATTTCAAATATAGGTGCTGATAGGCATTTCAGATGTAGTTTCCGATAGGCATTTCAAAAATAGGTGTCGATAGGCATTTCAGATATAGGTGTCGATAGGCATTTCAGATATAGGTGTCGATAGGCATTTCAGATATAGGTGTCGATAGGCATTTCAGATATAGGTGTCGATAGGCATTTCAGATATAGGTGTCGATAGGCATTTCAGATATAGGTGTCGATAGGCATTTCAGATATAGGTGTCGATAGGCATTTCAGATATAGGTGTCGATAGGCATTTCAGATATAGGTGCCGATAGGCATTTCAGATATAGTTGCCGATTGGCATTTTAAAAATAGGTGCCGATAGGCATTTCAGATATAGAAGCCGATAGGCATTTCAAATATAGGTGCCGATAGGCATTCCAGATATGGTTGCCGATAGGCATTTCAAATATAGGTGCTGATAGGCATTTCAGATGTATTTTCCGATAGGCATTTCAAAAATAGGTGTCGATAGGCATTTCAGATATAGGTGTCGATAGGCATTTCAGATATAGGTGTCGATAGGCATTTCAGATATAGGTGTCGATAGGCATTTCAGATATAGGTGCCGATAGGCATTTCAGATATAGAAGCCGATAGGCATTTCAAATATAGGTGCCGATAGGCATTCCAGATATGTTTGCCGATAGGCATTTCAAATATAGGTGCTGATAGGCATTTCAAATGTAGTTTCCGATAGGCATTTCAAAAATATGTGTCGATAGGCATTTCAGATATAGGTGTCGATAGGCATTTCAGATATAGGTGTCGATAGGCATTTCAGATATAGGTGTCGATAGGCATTTCAGATATAGGTGTCGATAGGCATTTCAGATATACGTGTCGATAGGCATTTCAGATATAGGTGTCGATAGGCATTTTAGATATAGGTGTCGATAGGCATTTCAGATATAGGTGTCGATAGGCATTTCAGATATAGGTGCCGATAGGCATTTCAGATATAGTTGCCGATTGGCATTTTAAAAATAGGTGCCGATAGGCATTTCAGATATAGAAGCCGATGGGCATTTCAAATATAGGTGCCGATAGGCATTCCAGATATGGTTGCCGATAGGCATTTCAAATATAGGTGCTGATAGGCATTTCAGATGTATTTTCCGATAGGCATTTCAGATGTATTTTCCGATAGGAATTTCAAAAATAGGTGTCGATAGGCATTTCAGATATAGGTGTCGATAGGCATTTCAGATATAGGTGTCGATAGGCATTTCAGATATAGGTGTCGATAGGCATTTCAGATATAGGTGTCGATAGGCATTTCAGATATAGGTGTCGATAGGCATTTCAGATATAGGTGTCAATAGGCATTTCAGATATAGGTGTCGATAGGCATTTCAGATATAGGTGCCGATAGACATTTCAGATATAGTTGCCGATTGGCATTTGAAAAATAGGTGCCGATAGGCATTTCAGACATAGAAGATGATAGGCATTTCAAATATAGGTGCCGATAGGCATTCCAGATATGGTTGCCGATAGGCATTTCAAATATAGGTGCTGATAGGCATTTCAGATGTAGTTTCCGATAGGCATTTCAAAAATAGGTGTCGATAGGCATTTCAGATATAGGTGTCGATAGGCATTTCAGATATAGGTGTCAATAGGCATTTCAGATATAGGTGTCGATAGGCATTTCAGATATAGGTGTCGATAGGCATTTCAGATATAGGTGTCGATAGGCATTTCAGATATAGGTGTCGATAGGCATTTCAGATATAGGTGTCGATAGGCATTTCAGATATAGGTGTCGATAGGCATTTCAGATATAGGTGCCGATAGGCATTTCAGATATAGTTGCCGATTGGCATTTTTAAAAAAGGTGCCGATAGGCATTTCAGATATAGAAGCCGATAGGCATTTCAAATATAGGTGCCGATAGGCATTCCAGATATGGTTGCCGATAGGCATTTCAAATATAGGTGCTGATAGGCATTTCAGATGTAGTTTCCGATAGGCATTTCAAAAATAGGTGTCGATAGGCATTTCAGATATAGGTGTCGATTAGCATTTCAGATATAGGTGTCCATAGGCATTTCAGATATAGGTGTCGATAGGCATTTCAGATATAGGTGTCGATAGGCATTTCAGATATAGGTGTCGATAGGCATTTCAGATACAGGTGTCGATAGGCATTTCAGATATAGGTGTCGATAGGCATTTCAGATATAGGTGCCGATAGGCATTTCAGATATAGTTGCCGATTGGCATTTTAAAAATAGGTGTAGATAGGCATTTCAGATATAGAAGCCGATAGGCATTTCAAATATAGGTGCCGATAGGCATTCCAGATATGGTTGCCGATAGGCATTTCAAATATAGGTGCTGATAGGCATTTCAGATGTATTTTCCGATAGGCATTTCAGATGTATTTTCCGATAGGCATTTCAAAAATAGGTGTCGATAGGCATTTCAGATATAGGTGTCGATAGGCATTTCAGATATAGGTGTTGATAGGCATTTCAGATATAGGTGTCGAAAGGCATTTCAAATATAGGTGTCGATAGGCATTTCAGATATAGGTGTCGATAGGCATTTCAGATATAGGTGCCGATAGGCATTTCAGATATAGTTGCCGATTGGCATTTTAAAAATAGGTGCCGATAGGCATTTCAGATATAGAAGCCGATAGGCATTTCAAATATAGGTGCCGATAGGCATTCCAGATATGGTTGCCGATAGGCATTTCAAATATAGGTGCTGATAGGCATTTCAGATGTATTTTCCGATAGGCATTTCAGATGTATTTTCCGATAGGCATTTCAATAATAGGTGTCGATAGGCATTTCAGATATAGGTGTCGATAGGCATTTCAGATATAGGTGTCGATAGGCATTTCAGATATAGGTGTCGATAGGCATTTCAGATATAGGTGTCGATAGGCATTTCAGATATAGGTGTCGATAGGCATTTCAGATATAAGTGTCGATAGGCATTTCAGATATAGGTGTCAATAGGCATTTCTGATATAGGTGTCGATAGGCATTTCAGATATAGGTGCCGATAGACATTTCAGATATAGTTGCCGATTGGCATTTTAAAAATAGGTGCCGATAGGCATTTCAGATATAGAAGCCGATAGGCATTTCAAATATAGGTGCCGATAGGCTTTCCAGATATGGTTGCCGATAGGCATTTCAAATATAGGTGCTGATAGGCATTTCAGATGTAGTTTCCGATAGGCATTTCAAAAATAGGTGTCGATAGGCATTTCAGATATAGGTGTCGATAGGCATTTCAGATATAGGTGTCAATAGGCATTTCAGATATAGGTGTCGATAGGCATTTCAGATATAGGTGTCGATAGGCATTTTCAGATATAGTTGCCGATTGGCATTTTAAAAATAGGTGCCGATAGGCATTTCAGATATAGAAGCCGATAGGCATTTCAAATATAGGTGCCGATAGGCATTCCAGATATGGTTGCCGATAGGCATTTCAAATATAGGTGCTGATAGGCATTTCAGATGTAGTTTCCGATAGGCATTTCAAAAATAGGTGTCGATAGGCATTTCAGATATAGGTGTCGATAGGCATTTCAGATATAGGTGTCGATAGGCATTTCAGATATAGGTGTCGATAGGCATATAAGATATAGGTGTCGATAGGCATTTCAGATATAGGTGTCGATAGGCATTTCAGATATAGGTGTCGATAGGCATTTCAGATATAGGTGTCGATAGGCATTTCAGATATAGGTGTCGATAGGCATTTCAGATATAGGTGCCGATAGGCATTTCAGATATAGTTGCCGATTGGCATTTTAAAAATAGGTGCCGATAGGCATTTCAGATATAGAAGCCGATAGGCATTTCAAATATAGGTGCCGAGAGGCATTCCAGATATGGTTGCCGATAGGCATTTCAAATATAGGTGCTGATAGGCATTTCAGATGTAGTTTCCGATAGGCATTTCAAAAATAGGTGTCAATATGCATTTCAGATATAGGTGTCGATAGGCATTTCAGATATAGGTGTCGATAAGCATTTCAGATATAGGTGTCGATAGGCATTTCAGATATAGATGTCGATAGGCATTTCAGATATAGGTGTCGATAGGCATTTCAGATATAGGTGTCGATAGGCATTTCAGATATAGGTGCCGATAGGCATTTCAGATATAGTTGCCGATTGGCATTTTAAAAATAGGTGCCGATAGGCATTTCAGATATAGAAGCCGATAGGCATTTCAAATATAGGTGCCGATAGGCATTCCAGATATGGTTGCCGATAGGCATTTCAAATATAGGTGCTGATAGGCATTTCAGATGTAGTTTCCGATAGGCATTTCAAAAATAGGTGTCGATAGGCATTTCAGATATAGGTGTCGATAGGCATTTCAGTTATAGGTGTCGATAGGCATTTCAGATATAGGTGTCGATAGGCATTTTAGATATAGGTGTCGATAGGCATTTCAGATATAGGTGTCGATAGGCATTTCAGATATAGTTGTCGATAGGCATTTCAGATATAGGTGTCGATAGGCATTTCAGATATAGGTGCCGATAGGCATTTCAGATATAGTTGCCGATTGGCATTTTAAAAATAGGTGCCGATAGGCATTTCAGATATAGAAGCCGATAGGCATTTCAAATATAGGTGCCGATAGGCATTCCAGATATGGTTGCCGATAGGCATTTCAAATATAGGTGCTGATAGGCATTTCAGATGTAGTTTCCGATAGGCATTTCAAAAATAGGTGTCGATAGGCATTTCAGATATAGGTGTCGATAGGCATTTCAGATATAGGTGTCGATAGGCATTTCAGATATAGGTGTCGATAGGCATTTCAGATATAGGTGTCGATAGGCATTTCAGATATAGGTGTCGATAGGCATTTCAGATATAGGTGTCGATAGGCATTTAGATATAGGTGTCGATAGGCATTTCAGATATAGGTGCCGATAGGCATTTCAGATATAGTTGCCGATTGGCATTTTAAAAATAGGTGCCGTTAAACCTTTCAGATATAGAAGCCGATAGGCATTTCAAATATAGGTGCCAATAGGCATTCCAGATATGGTTGCCGATAGGCATTTCAAATATAGGTGCTGATAGGCATTTCAGATGTAGTTTCCGATAGGCATTTCAAAAATAGGTGTTGATAGGCATTTCAGATATGTGTCGATAGGCATTTCAGATATAGGTGTCGATAGGCATTTCAGATATAGGTGTCGATAGGCATTTCAGATATAGGTGTCGATAGGCATTTCAGATATAGGTGTCGATAGGCATTTCAGATATAGGTGTCGATAGGCATTTCAGATATAGGTGCCGATAGGCATTTCAGATATAGGTGCCGATAGGTATTTCAGATATAGTTGCCGATTGGCATTTTAAAAATAGGTGCCGATAGGCATTTCAGATATAGAAGCCGATAGGCATCCCAAATATAGGTGCCGATAGGCATTCCAGATATGGTTGCCGATAGGCATTTCAAATATAGGTGCTGATAGGCATTTCAGATGTAGTTTCCGATAGGCATTTCAAAAATAGGTGTCGATAGGCATTTCAGATATAGGTGTCGATAGGCATTTCAGATATAGGTGTCGATAATCATTTCAGATATAGGTGTCGACAGGCATTTCAGATATAGGTGTCGATAGGCATTTCAGATATAGGTGTCGATAGGCATTTCAGATATAGGTGTCGATAGGCATTTCAGATATAGGTGTCGATAGGCATTTCAGATATAGGTGCCGATAGGCATTTTAGATATAGTTGCCGATTGGCATTTTAAAAATTGGTGCCGATAGGCATTTCAGATATAGAAGCCGATAGGCATTTCAAATATAGGTGCCGATAGGCATTCCAGATATGGTTGCCGATAGGCATTTCAAATATAGGTGCTGATAGGCATTTCAGATGTAGTTTCCGATAGGCATTTCAAAAATAGGTGTCGACAGGCATTTCAGATATAGGTGTCGATAGGCATTTCAGATATAGGTGTCGATAGGCATTTCAGATATGTGTCGATAGGCATTTCAGATATAGGTGTCGATAGGCATTTCAGATATAGGTGTCGATAGGCATTTAAGATATAGGTGTCGATAGGCATTTCAGATATAGGTGTCGATAGGCATTTCAGATATAGGTGTCGATAGGCATTTCAGATATAAGTGTCGATAGGCATTTTAGATATAGGTGTCGATAGGCATTTCAGATATAGGTGTCGATAGGCATTTCAGATATAGGTGCCGATAAGCATTTCAGATATAGTTGCCGATTGGCATTTTGAAAATAGGTGCCGATAGGCATTTCAGATATAGAAGCCGATAGGCATTTCAAATATAGGTGCCGATAGGCATTCCAGATATGGTTGCCGATAGGCATTTCAAATATAGGTGCTGATAGGCATTTCAGATGTAGTTTCCGATAGGCATTTCAAAAATAGGTGTCGATAGGCATTTCAGATATAGGTGTCGATAGGCATTTCAGATATAGGTGTCGATAGGCATTTCAGATATAGGTGTCGATAGGCATTTCAGATATAGGTGTCGATAGGCATTTCAGATATAGGTGTCGATAGGCATTTCAGATATAGGTGTCGATAGGCATTTCAGATATAGGTGCCGATAGGCATTTCAGATATAGTTGCCGAATGGCATTTTAAAAATAGGTGCCGATAGGCATTTCAGATATAGAAGCCGATAGGCATTTCAAATATAGGTGCCGATAGGCATTCCAGATATTGTTGCCGATAGGCATTTCAAATATAGGTGCTGATAGGCATTTCAGATGTAGTTTCCGATAGGCATTTCAAAAATAGGTGTCGATAGGCATTTCAGATATAGGTGTCGATAGGCATTTCAGATATAGGTGTCGATAGGCATTTCAGATATAGGTGTCGATAGGCATTTCAGATATAGGTGTCGATAGGCATTTCAGATATAGGTGTCGATAGGCATTTCAGATATAGGTGTCGATAGGCATTTCAGATATAGGTGTCGATAGGCATTTCAGATATAGGTGTCGATAGGCATTTCAGATATAGGTGTCGATAGGCATTTCAGATATAGGTGTCGATAGGCATTTCAGATATAGGTGCCGATAGGCATTTCAGATATAGTTGCTGATTGGCATTTTAAAAATAGGTGCCGATAGGCATTTCAGATATAAAAGCCGATAGGCATTTCAAATATAGGTGCCGATAGGCATTCCAGATATGGTTGCCGATAGGCATTTCAAATATAGGTGCTGATAGGCATTTCAGATGTAGTTTCCGATAGGCATTTCAGATATAGGTGTCGATAGGCATTTCAGATATAGGTGTCGATAGGCATTTCAGATATAGGTGTCGATAAGCATTTCAGATATAGGTGTCGATAGGCATTTCAGATATAGGTGTCGATAGGCATTTCAGATATAGGTGTCGATAGGCATTTCAGATATAGGTGTCGATAGGCATTTCAAATATAGGTGCCGATAGGCATTTTAGATATAGTTGCCGATTGGCATTTTAAAAATAGGTGCCGATAGGCATTTCAGATATAGAAGCCGATAGGCATTTCAAATATAGGTGCCGATAGGCATTCCAGATATGGTTGCCGATAGGCATTTCAAATATAGGTGCTCATAGGCATTTCAGATGTAGTTTCCGATAGGCATTTCAAAAATAGGTGTCGATAGGCATTTCAGATATAGGTGTCGATAGGCATTTCAGATATAGGTGTCGATAGGCATTTCAGATATGTGTCGATAGGCATTTCAGATATAGGTGTCGATAGGCATTTCAGATATAGGTGTCGATAGGCATTTCAGATATAGGTGTCGATAGGCATTTCAGATATAGGTGTCAATAGGCATTTCAGATATAGGTGTCGATAGGCATTTCAGATATAGGTGTCGATAGGCATTTCAGATATAGGTGTCGATAGGCATTTCAGATATAGGTGTCGATAGGCATTTCAGATATAGGTGTCGATAGGCATTTCAGATATAGGTGTCGATAGGCATTTCAGATATAGGTGCCGATAGGCATTTCAGATACAGTTGCCGATTGGCATTTTAAAAATAGGTGCCGATAGGCATTTCAGATATAGAAGCCGATAGGCATTTCAAATATAGGTGCCGATAGGCATTCCAGATATGGTTGCCGATAGGCATTTCAAATATAGGTGCTGATAGGCATTTCAGATGTAGTTTCCGATAGGCATTTCAAAAATAGGTGTCGATAGGCATTTCAGATATAGGTGTCGATTAGCATTTCAGATATAGGTGTCGATAGGCATTTCAGATATAGGTGTCGATAGGCATTTCAGATATAGGTGTCGATAGGCATTTCAGATATAGGTGTCGATAGGCCTTTCAGATACAGGTGTCGATAGGCATTTCAGATATAGGTGTCGATAGGCATTTCAGATATAGGTGCCGATAGGCATTTCAGATATAGTTGCCGATTGGCATTTTAAAAATAGGTGCCGATAGGCATTTCAGATATAGAAGCCGATAGGCATTTCAAATATAGGTGCCGATAGGCATTCCAGATATGGTTGCCGATAGGCATTTCAAATATAGGTGCTGATAGGCATTTCAGATGTATTTTCCGATAGGCATTTCAGATGTATTTTCCGATAGGCATTTCAAAAATAGGTGTCGATAGGCATTTCAGATATAGGTGTCGATAGGCATTTCAGATATAGGTGTCGATAGGCATTTCAGATATAGGTGTCGATAGGCATTTCAGATATAGGTGTCGATAGGCATTTCAGATATAGGTGTCGATAGGCATTTCAGATATAGGTGTCGATAGGCATTTCAGATATAGTTGCCGATTGGCATTTTAAAAATAGGTGCCGATAGGCATTTCAGATATAGAAGCCGATAGGCATTTCAAATATAGGTGCCGATAGGCATTCCAGATATGGTTGCCGATAGGCATTTCAAATATAGGTGCTGATAGGCATTTCAGATGTATTTTCCGATAGGCATTTCAGATGTATTTTCCGATAGGCATTTCAAAAATAGGTGTCGATAGGCATTTCAGATATAGGTGTCGATAGGCATTTCAGATATAGGTGTCGATAGGCATTTCAGATATAGGTGTCGATAGGCATTTCAGATATAGGTGTCGATAGGCATTTCAGATATAGGTGTCGATAGGCATTTCAGATATAGGTGTCAATAGGCATTTCTGATATAGGTGTCGATAGGCATTTCAGATATAGGTGCCGATAGACATTTCAGATATAGTTGCCGATTGGCATTTTAAAAATAGGTGCCGATAGGCATTTCAGATATAGAAGCCGATAGGCATTTCAAATATAGGTGCCGATAGGCTTTCCAGATATGGTTGCCGATAGGCATTTCAAATATAGGTGCTGATAGGCATTTCAGATGTAGTTTCCGATAGGCATTTCAAAAATAGGTGTCGATAGGCATTTCAGATATAGGTGTCGATAGGCATTTCAGATATAGGTGTCAATAGGCATTTCAGATATAGGTGTCGATAGGCATTTCAGATATAGGTGTCGATAGGCATTTTCAGATATAGTTGCCGATTGGCATTTTAAAAATAGGTGCCGATAGGCATTTCAGATATAGAAGCCGATAGGCATTTCAAATATAGGTGTCGATAGGCATTTCAGATATAGTTGCCGATTGGCATTTTAAAAATAGGTGCCGATAGGCATTTCAGATATAGAAGCCGATAGGCATTTCAAATATAGGTGCCGATAGGCTTTCCAGATATGGTTGCCGATAGGCATTTCAAATATAGGTGCTGATAGGCATTTCAGATGTATTTTCCGATAGGCATTTCAAAAATAGGTGTCGATAGGCATTTCAGATATAGGTGTCGATAGGCATTTCAGATATAGGTGTCGATAGGCATTTCAGATATAGGTGTCGATAGGCATTTCAGATATAGGTGTCGATAGGCATTTCAGATATAGGTGTCGATAGGCATTTTCAGATATAGTTGCCGATTGGCATTTTTAAAATAGGTGCCGATAGGCATTTCAGATATAGAAGCCGATAGGAATTTCAAATATAGGTGCCGATAGGCTTTCCAGATATGGTTGCCGATAGGCATTTCAAATATAGGTGCTGATAGGCATTTCAGATGTATTTTCCGATAGGCATTTCAAAAATAGGTGTCCATAGGCATTTCAGATATAGGTGTCGATAGGCATTTCAGATATAGGTGTCGATAGGCATTTCAGATATAGGTGTCGATAGGCATTTCAGATATAGGTGTCGATAGGCATTTCAGATATAGGTGTCGATAGGCATTTCAGATATAGGTGTCGATAGGCATATCAGATATAGGTGTCGATAGGCATTTCAGATATAGGTGTCGATAGGCATTTCAGATATAGGTGTCGATAGGCATTTCAGATATAGGTGTCGATAGGCATTTCAGATATAGGTGTTGATAGGCATTTCAGATATAGGTGCCGATAGGCATTTCAGATATAGTTGCCGATTGGCATTTTAAAAATAAGTGCCGATAGGCATTTCAGATATAGAAGCCGATAGGCATTTCAAATATAGGTGCCGAGAGGCATTCCAGATATGGTTGCCGATAGGCATTTCAAATATAGGTGCTGATAGGCATTTCAGATGTAGTTTCCGATAGGCATTTCAAAAATAGGTGTCGATAGGCATTTCAGATATAGGTGTCGATAGGCATTTCAGATATAGGTGTCGATAAGCATTTCAGATATAGGTGTCGATAGGCATTTCAGATATAGGTGTCGATAGGCATTTCAGATATAGGTGTCGATAGGCATTTCAGATATAGGTGTCGATAGGCATTTCAGATATAGATGCCGATAGGCATTTCAGATATAGTTGCCGATTGGCATTTTAAAAATAGGTGCCGATAGGCATTTCAGATATAGAAGCCGATAGGCATTTCAAATATAGGTGCCGATAGGCATTCCAGATATGGTTGCCGATAGGCATTTCAAATATAGGTGCTGATAGGCATTTCAGATGTAGTTTCCGATAGGCATTTCAAAAATAGGTGTCGTTAGGCATTTATGATATAGGTGTCGATAGGCATTTCAGATATAGGTGTCGATAGGCATTTCAGATATAGGTGTCGATAGGCATTTCAGATATAGGTGTCGATAGGCATTTCAGATATAGGTGTCGATAGGCATTTCAGATATAGGTGTCGATAGGCATTTCAGATATAGGTGTCGATAGGCATTTCAGATATAGGTGTCGATAGGCATTTCAGATATAAGTGTCGATAGGCATTTCAGATATAGGTGTCGATAGGCATTTCAGATATAGGTGTCGATAGGCATTTCAGATATAGGTGCCGATAAGCATTTCAGATATAGTTGCCGATTGGCATTTTAAAAATAGGTGCCGATAGGCATTTCAGATATAGAAGCCGATAGGCATTTCAAATATAGGTGCCGATAGGCATTCCAGATATGGTTGCCGATAGGCATTTCAAATATAGGTGCTGATAGGCATTTCAAAAATAGGTTTCGATAGGCATTTCAGATATAGGTTTCGATAGGCATTTCAGATATAGGTGTCGATAGGCATTTCAGATATAGGTGTCGATAGGCATTTCAGATATAGGTGTCGATAGGCATTTCAGATATAAGTGTCGATAGGCATTTCAGATATAGGTGTCGATAGGCATTTCAGATATAGGTGTCGATAGGCATTTCAGATATAGGTGCCGATAGGCATTTCAGTTATAGTTGCCGACTGGCATTTTAAAAATAGGTGCCGATAGGCATTTCAGATATAGAAGCCGACAGGCATTTCAAATATAGGTGCCGATAGGCATTCCAGATATGGTTGCCGATAGGCATTTCAAATATAGGTGCTGATAGGCATTTCAGATGTAGTTTTCGATAGGCATTTCAAAAATAGGTGTCGATAGGCATTTTAGATATAGGTGTCGATAGGCATTTCAGATATAGGTGTCGATAGGCATTTCAGATATAGGTGTCGGTAGGCATTTCAGATATAAGTGTCGATAGGCATTTCAGATATAGGTGTCGATAGGCATTTCAGATATAGGTGTCGATAGGCATTTCAGATATAGGTGTCGATAGGCATTTCAGATATAGGTGTCGATAGGCATTTCAGATATAGGTGCCGATAGGCATTTCAGATATAGTTGCCGATTGGCATTTTAAAAATAGGTGCCGATAGGCATTTCAGATATAGAAGCCGATAGGCATTTCAAATAAAGGTGCCGATAGGCATTCCAGATATGGTTGCCGATAGGCATTTTAAATATAGGTGCTGATAGGCATTTCAGATGTAGTTTCCGATAGGCATTTCAAAAATAGGTGTCGATAGGCATTTCAGATATAGGTGTCGATAGGCATTTCAGATATAGGTGTCGATAGGCATTTCAGATATAGGTGTCGATAGGCATTTCAGATATATGTGTCGATAGGCATTTCAGATGAAGGTGTCGATAGGCATTTCAGATATAGGTGTCGATAGGCATTTCAGATATAGGTGTCGATAGGCATTTCAGATATAGGTGCCGATAGGCATTTCAGATATAGTTGCCGATTGGCATTTTAAAAATAGGTGCCGATAGGCATTTCAGATATAGAAGCCGATAGGCATTTCAAATATAGGTGCCGATAGGCATTCCAGATATGGTTGCCGAAAGGCATTTCAAATATAGGTGCTGATAGGCATTTCCGATGTAGTTTCCGATAGGCACATCAAAAATAGGTGTCGATAGGCATTTCAGATATAGGTGTCGATAGGCATTTCAGATATAGGTGTCGATAGGCATTTCAGATATAGGTGTCGATAGGCATTTCAGATATAGGTGTCGATAGGCATTTCAAATATAGGTGTCGATAGGCATTTCAGATATAGGTGTCGATAGGCATTTCAGATATAGGTGTCGATAGGCATTTCAGATAAAGGTGCCGATAGGCATTTCAGATATAGTTGCCGATTGGCATTTTAAAAATAGGTGCCGATAGGCATTTCAGATATAGAAGCCGATAGGCATTTCAAATATAGGTGCCGATAGGCATTCCAGATATGGTTGCCGATAGGCATTTCAAATATAGGTGCTGATAGGCATTTCAGATGTAGTTTCGGATAGGCATTTCAAAAATAGGTGTCGATAGGCATTTCAGATATAGGTGTCGATAGGCATTTTAGATATAGGTGTCGATAGGCATTTCAGATATAGGTGTCGATAGGCATTTCAGATATAGGTGTCGATAGGCATTTCAGATATAGGTGTCGATAGGCATTTCAGATATAGGTGTCGATAGGCATTTCAGATATAGGTGCCGATAGGCATTTCAGATATAGTTGCCGATTGGCATTTTAAAAATAGGTGCCGATAGGCATTTCAGATATAGAAGCCGATAGGCATTTCAAATATAGGTGCCGAGAGGCATTCCAGATATGGTTGCCGATAGGCATTTCAAATATAGGTGCTGATAGGCATTTCAGATGTAGTTTCCGATAGGCATTTCAAAAATAGGTGTCGATAGGCATTTCAGATATAGATGTCGATAGGCATTTCAGATGTAGGTGTCGATAAGCATTTCAGATATAGGTGTCGATAGGCATTTCAGATATAGGTGTCGATAGGCATTTCAGATATAGGTGTCGATAGGCATTTCAGATATAGGTGTCGATAGGCATTTCAGATATAGGTGCCGATAGGCATTTCAGATATAGTTGCCGATTGGCATTTTAAAAATAGGTGCCGATAGGCATTTCAGATATAGAAGCCGATAGGCATTTCAAATATAGGTGCCGATAGGCATTCCAGATATGGTTGCCGATAGGCATTTCAAATATAGGTGCTGATAGGCATTTCAGATGTAGTTTCCGATAGGCATTTCAAAAATAGGTGTCGATAGGCATTTCAGATATAGGTGTCGATAGGCATTTCAGATATAGGTGTCGATAGGCATTTCAGATATAGGTGTCGATAGGCATTTCAGATATAGGTGTCGATAGGCATTTCAGATATAGGTGTCGATAGGCATTTCAGATATAGGTGTCGATAGGCATTTCAGATATAGGTGTCGATAGGCATTTCAGATATAGGTGCCGATAGGCATTTCAGATATAGTTGCCGATTGGCATTTTAAAAATAGGTGCCGATAGGCATTTCAGATATAGAAGCCGATAGGCATTTCAAATATATGTGCCGATAGGCATTCCAGATATGGTTGCCGATAGGCATTTCAAATGTAGGTGCTGATAGGCATTTCAGATGTATTTTCCGATAGGCATTTCAGATGTATTTTCCGATAGGCATTTCAAAAATAGGTGTCGATAGGCATTTCAGATATAGGTGTCGATAGGCATTTCAGATATAGGTGTCGATAGGCATTTCAGATATAGGTGTCGATAGGCATTTCAGATATAGGTGCCGATAGGCATTTCAGATATAGAAGCCGATAGGCATTTCAAATATAGGTGCCGATAGGCATTCCAGATATGTTTGCCGATAGGCATTTCAAATATAGGTGCTGATAGGCATTTCAAATGTAGTTTCCGATAGGCATTTCAAAAATATGTGTCGATAGGCATTTCAGATATAGGTGTCGATAGGCATTTCAGATATAGGTGTCGATAGGCATTTCAGATATAGGTGTCGATAGGCATTTCAGATATAGGTGTCGATAGGCATTTCAGATATAGGTGTCGATAGGCATTTCAGATATAGGTGTCGATAGGCATTTCAGATATAGGTGTCGATAGGCATTTCAGATATAGGTGTCGATAGGCATTTCAGATATAGGTGTCGATAGGCATTTCAGATATAGGTGTCGATAGGCATTTCAGATATAGGTGTCGATAGGCATTTCAGATATAGGTGCCGATAGGCATTTCAGTTATAGTTGCCGACTGGCATTTTAAAAATATGTGCCGATAGGCATTTCAGATATAGAAGCCGACAGGCATTTCAAATATAGGTGCCGATAGGCATTCCAGATATGGTTGCCGATAGGCATTTCAAATATAGGTGCTGATAGGCATTTCAGATGTAGTTTTGGATAGGCATTTCAAAAATAGGTGTCGATAGGCATTTTAGATATAGGTGTCGATAGGCATTTCAGATATAGGTGTCGATAGGCATTTCAGATATAGGTGTCGGTAGGCATTTCAGATATAGGTGTCGATAGGCATTTCAGATATAGGTGTCGATAGGCATTTCAGATATAGGTGTCGATAGGCATTTCAGATATAGGTGTCGATAGGCATTTCAGATATAGGTGTCGATAGGCATTTCAGATATAGGTGCCGATAGGCATTTCAGATATAGTTGCCGATTGGCATTTTAAAAATAGGTGCCGATAGGCATTTCAGATATAGAAGCCGATAGGCATTTCAAATAAAGGTGCCGATAGGCATTCCAGATATGGTTGCCGATAGGCATTTTAAATATAGGTGCTGATAGGCATTTCAGATGTAGTTTCCGATAGGCATTTCAAAAATAGTTGTCGATAGGCATTTCAGATATAGGTGTCGATAGGCATTTCAGATATAGGTGTCGATAGGCATTTCAGATATAGGTGTCGATAGGCATTTCAGATATATGTGTCGATAGGCATTTCAGATGAAGGTGTCGATAGGCATTTCAGATATAGGTGTCGATAGGCATTTCAGATATAGGTGTCGATAGGCATTTCAGATATAGGTGCCGATAGGCATTTCAGATATAGTTGCCGATTGGCATTTTAAAAATAGGTGCCGATAGGCATTTCAGATATAGAAGCCGATAGGCATTTCAAATATAGGTGCCGATAGGCATTCCAGATATGGTTGCCGATAGGCATTTCAAATATAGGTGCTGATAGGCATTTCAGATGTAGTTTCCGATAGGCATTTCAAAAATAGGTGTCGATAGGCATTTCAGATATAGGTGTCGATAGGCATTTCAGATATAGGTGTCGATAGGCATTTCAGATATAGGTGTCGATAGGCATTTCAGATATAGGTGTCGATAGGCATTTCAAATATAGGTGTCGATAGGCATTTCAGATATAGGTGTCGATAGGCATTTCAGATATAGGTGTCGATAGGCATTTCAGATAAAGGTGCCGATAGGCATTTCAGATATAGTTGCCGATTGGCATTTTAAAAATAGGTGCCGATAGGCATTTCAGATATAGAAGCCGATAGGCATTTCAAATATAGGTGCCGATAGGCATTCCAGATATGGTTGCCGATAGGCATTTCAAATATAGGTGCTGATAGGCATTTCAGATGTAGTTTCGGATAGGCATTTCAAAAATAGGTGTCGATAGGCATTTCAGATATAGGTGTCGATAGGCATTTCAGATATAGGTGTCGATAGGCATTTCAGATATAGGTGTCGATAGGCATTTTGATATAGGTGTCGATAGGCATTTCAGATATAGGTGTCGATAGGCATTTCAGATATAGGTGCCGATAGGCATTTCAGATATAGTTGCCGATTGGCATTTTAAAAATAGGTGCCGATAGGCATTTCAGATATAGAAGCCGATAGGCATTTCAAATATAGGTGCCGAGAGGCATTCCAGATATGGTTGCCGATAGGCATTTCAAATATAGGTGCTGATAAGCATTTCAGATGTAGTTTCCGATAGGCATTTCAAAAATAGGTGTCGATAGGCATTTCAGATATAGATGTCGATAGGCATTTCAGATATAGGTGTCGATAAGCATTTCAGATATAGGTGTCGATAGGCATTTCAGATATAGGTGTCGATAGGCATTTCAGATATAGGTGTCGATAGGCATTTCAGATATAGGTGTCGATAGGCATTTCAGATATAGGTGCCGATAGGCATTTTAAAAATAGGTGCCGATAGGCATTTCAGATATAGAAGCCGATAGGCATTTCAAATATAGGTGCCGATAGGCATTCCAGATATGGTTACCGATAGGCATTTCAAATATAGGTGCTGATAGGCATTTCAGATGTAGTTTCCGATAGGCATTTCAAAAATAGGTGTCGATAGGCATTTCAGATATAGGTGTCGATAGGCATTTCAGATATAGGTGTCGATAGGCATTTCAGATATAGGTGTCGATAGGCATTTCAGATATAGGTGTCGATAGGCATTTCAGATATAGGTGTCGATAGGCATTTCAGATATAGGTGTCGATAGGCATTTCAGATATAGGTGTCGATAGGCATTTCAGATATAGGTGTCGATAGGCATTTCAGATATAGGTGCCGATAGGCATTTCAGATATAGTTGCCGATTGGCATTTTAAAAATAGGTGCCGATAGGCATTTCAGATATAGAAGCCGATAGGCATTTCAAATATAGGTGCCGATAGGCATTCCAGATATGGTTGCCGATAGGCATTTCAAATATAGGTGCTGATAGGCATTTCAGATGTATTTTCCGATAGGCATTTCAGATGTATTTTCCGATAGGCATTTCAAAAATAGGTGTCGATAGGCATTTCAGATATAGGTGTCGATAGGCATTTCAGATATAGGTGTCGATAGGCATTTCAGATATAGGTGTCGATAGGCATTTCAGATATAGGTGCCGATAGGCATTTCAGATATAGAAGCCGATAGGCATTTCAAATATAGGTGCCGATAGGCATTCCAGATATGTTTGCCGATAGGCATTTCAAATATAGGTGCTGATAGGCATTTCAAATGTAGTTTCCGATAGGCATTTCAAAAATATGTGTCGATAGGCATTTCAGATATAGGTGTCGATAGGCATTTCAGATATAGGTGTCGATAGGCATTTCAGATATAGGTGTCGATAGGCATTTCAGATATAGGTGTCGATAGGCATTTCAGATATAGGTGTCGATAGGCATTTCAGATATAGGTGTCGATAGGCATTTCAGATATAGGTGTCGATAGGCATTTCAGATATAGGTGTCGATAGGCATTTCAGATATAGGTGTCGATAGGCATTTCAGATATAGGTGTCGATAGGCATTTCAGATATAGGTGTCGATAGGCATTTCAGATATAGGTGCCGATAGGCATTTCAGTTATAGTTGCCGACTGGCATTTTAAAAATAGGTGCCGATAGGCATTTCAGATATAGAAGCCGACAGGCATTTCAAATATAGGTGCCGATAGGCATTCCAGATATGGTTGCCGATAGGCATTTCAAATATAGGTGCTGATAGGCATTTCAGATGTAGTTTTGGATAGGCATTTCAAAAATAGGTGTCGATAGGCATTTTAGATATAGGTGTCGATAGGCATTTCAGATATAGGTGTCGATAGGCATTTCAGATATAGGTGTCGGTAGGCATTTCAGATATAGGTGTCGATAGGCATTTCAGATATAGGTGTCGATAGGCATTTCAGATATAGGTGTCGATAGGCATTTCAGATATAGGTGTCGATAGGCATTTCAGATATAGGTGTCAATAGGCATTTCAGATATAGGTGCCGATAGGCATTTCAGATATAGTTGCCGATTGGCATTTTAAAAATAGGTGCCGATAGGCATTTCAGATATAGAAGCCGATAGGCATTTCAAATAAAGGTGCCGATAGGCATTCCAGATATGGTTGCCGATAGGCATTTTAAATATAGGTGCTGATAGGCATTTCAGATGTAGTTTCCGATAGGCATTTCAAAAATAGTTGTCGATAGGCATTTCAGATATAGGTGTCGATAGGCATTTCAGATATAGGTGTCGATAGGCATTTCAGATATAGGTGTCGATAGGCATTTCAGATATATGTGTCGATAGGCATTTCAGATGAAGGTGTCGATAGGCATTTCAGATATAGGTGTCGATAGGCATTTCAGATATAGGTGTCGATAGGCATTTCAGATATAGGTGCCGATAGGCATTTCAGATATAGTTGCCGATTGGCATTTTAAAAATAGGTGCCGATAGGCATTTCAGATATAGAAGCCGATAGGCATTTCAAATATAGGTGCCGATAGGCATTCCAGATATGGTTGCCGATAGGCATCTCAAATATAGGTGCTGATAGGCATTTCAGATGTAGTTTCCGATAGGCATTTCAAAAATAGGTGTCGATAGGCATTTCAGATATAGGTGTCGATAGGCATTTCAGATATAGGTGTCGATAGGCATTTCAGATATAGGTGTCGATAGGCATTTCAGATATAGGTGTCGATAGGCATTTCAAATATAGGTGTCGATAGGCATTTCAGATATAGGTGTCGATAGGCATTTCAGATATAGGTGTCGATAGGCATTTCAGATAAAGGTGCCGATAGGCATTTCAGATATAGTTGCCGATTGGCATTTTAAAAATAGGTGCCGATAGGCATTTCAGATATAGAAGCCGATAGGCATTTCAAATATAGGTGCCGATAGGCATTCCAGATATGGTTGCCGATAGGCATTTCAAATATAGGTGCTGATAGGCATTTCAGATGTAGTTTCGGATAGGCATTTCAAAAATAGGTGTCGATAGGCATTTCAGATATAGGTGTCGATAGGCATTTCAGATATAGGTGTCGATAGGCATTTCAGATATAGGTGTCGATAGGCATTTCAGATATAGGTGTCGATAGGCATTTCAGATATAGGTGTCGATAGGCATTTCAGATATAGGTGTCGATAGGCATTTCAGATATAGGTGCCGATAGGCATTTCAGATATAGTTGCCGATTGGCATTTTAAAAATAGGTGCCGATAGGCATTTCAGATATAGAAGCCGATAGGCATTTCAAATATAGGTGCCGAGAGGCATTCCAGATATGGTTGCCGATAGGCATTTCAAATATAGGTGCTGATAGGCATTTCAGATGTAGTTTCCGATAGGCATTTCAAAAATAGGTGTCGATAGGCATTTCAGATATAGATGTCGATAGGCATTTCAGATATAGGTGTCGATAAGCATTTCAGATATAGGTGTCGATAGGCATTTCAGATATAGGTGTCGATAGGCATTTCAGATATAGGTGTCGATAGGCATTTCAGATATAGGTGTCGATAGGCATTTCAGATATAGGTGCCGATAGGCATTTCAGATATAGTTGCCGATTGGCATTTTAAAAATAGGTGCCGATAGGCATTTCAGATATAGAAGCCGATAGGCATTTCAAATATAGGTGCCGATAGGCATTCCAGATATGGTTGCCGATAGGCATTTCATATATAGGTGCTGATAGGCATTTCAGATGTAGTTTCCGATAGGCATTTCAAAAATAGGTGTCGATAGGCATTTCAGATATAGGTGTCGATAGGCATTTCAGATATAGGTGTCGATAGGCATTTCAGATATAGGTGTCGATAGGCATTTCAGATATAGGTGCCGATAGGCATTTCAGATATAGTTGCCGATTGGCATTTTAAAAATAGGTGCCGATAGGCATTTCAGATATAGAAGCCGATAGGCATTTCAAATATAGGTGCCGATAGGCATTCCAGATATGGTTGCCGATAGGCATTTCAAATATAGGTGCTGATAGGCATTTCAGATGTATTTTCCGATAGGCATTTCAGATGTATTTTCCGATAGGCATTTCAAAAATAGGTGTCGATAGGCATTTCAGATATAGGTGTCGATAGGCATTTCAGATATAGGTGTCGATAGGCATTTCAGATATAGGTGTCGATAGGCATTTCAGATATAGGTGCCGATAGGCATTTCAGATATAGAAGCCGATAGGCATTTCAAATATAGGTGCCGATAGTCATTCCAGATATGTTTGCCGATAGGCATTTCAAATATAGGTGCTGATAGGCATTTCAAATGTAGTTTCCGATAGGCATTTCAAAAATATGTGTCGATAGGCATTTCAGATATAGGTGTCGATAGGCATTTCAGATATAGGTGTCGATAGGCATTTCAGATATAGGTGTCGATAGGCATTTCAGATATAGGTGTCGATAGGCATTTCAGATATAGGTGTCGATAGGCATTTCAGATATAGGTGTCGATAGGCATTTCAGATATAGGTGTCGATAGGCATTTCAGATATAGGTGTCGATAGGCATTTCAGATATAGGTGTCGATAGGCATTTCAGATATAGGTGTCGATAGGCATTTCAGATATAGGTGTCGATAGGCATTTCAGATATAGGTGCCGATAGGCATTTCAGTTATAGTTGCCGACTGGCATTTTAAAAATAGGTGCCGATAGGCATTTCAGATATAGAAGCCGACAGGCATTTCAAATATAGGTGCCGATAGGCATTCCAGATATGGTTGCCGATAGGCATTTCAAATATAGGTGCTGATAGGCATTTCAGATGTAGTTTTGGATAGGCATTTCAAAAATAGGTGTCGATAGGCATTTTAGATATAGGTGTCGATAGGCATTTCAGATATAGGTGTCGATAGGCATTTCAGATATAGGTGTCGGTAGGCATTTCAGATATAGGTGTCGATAGGCATTTCAGATATAGGTGTCGATAGGCATTTCAGATATAGGTGTCGATAGGCATTTCAGATATAGGTGTCGATAGGCATTTCAGATATAGGTGTCGATAGGCATTTCAGATATAGGTGCCGATAGGCATTTCAGATATAGTTGCCGATTGGCATTTTAAAAATAGGTGCCGATAGGCATTTCAGATATAGAAGCCGATAGGCATTTCAAATAAAGGTGCCGATAGGCATTCCAGATATGGTTGCCGATAGGCATTTTAAATATAGGTGCTGATAGGCATTTCAGATGTAGTTTCCGATAGGCATTTCAAAAATAGTTGTCGATAGGCATTTCAGATATAGGTGTCGATAGACATTTCAGATATAGGTGTCGATAGGCATTTCAGATATAGGTGTCGATAGGCATTTCAGATATATGTGTCGATAGGCATTTCAGATGAAGGTGTCGATAGGCATTTCAGATATAGGTGTCGATAGGCATTTCAGATATAGGTGTCGATAGGCATTTCAGATATAGGTGCCGATAGGCATTTCAGATATAGTTGCCGATTGGCATTTTAAAAATAGGTGCCGATAGGCATTTCAGATATAGAAGCCGATAGGCATTTCAAATATAGGTGCCGATAGGCATTCCAGATATGGTTGCCGATAGGCATTTCAAATATAGGTGCTGATAGG
>JAVRKA010001039.1:0-30382 GCA_034508555.1 Venustoraphidia nigricollis | reverse complement strand
GCTATCGGCAACTATATCTGAAATGCCTATCGGCACCTATATCTGAAATGCCTATCGGCACCTATTTTTGAAATGCCTATCGGAAACTACATCTGAAATGCCTATCAGCACCTATATTTGAAATGCCTATCGGCAACCATATCTGGGATGCCTATCGGCCCCTATATTTGAAATGCCTATCGGCTTCTATATCTGAAATGCCTATCGGCACCTATTTTTAAAATGCCTATCGGAAACTACATCTGGTATGCCTATCAGCACCTATATTTAAAATGCCTATCGGCAACCATATCTGGAATGCCTATCGGCACCTATATTTGAAATGATTATCGGCTTCTATATCTGAAATGCCTATCGGCACCTATTTTTAAAATGGCTATCGGCAACTATATCTGAAATGCCTATCGGCACCTATATCTGAAATGCCTATCGGCACCTATTTTTGAAACGCCTATCGGAAACTACATCTGAACTGCCTATCAGCACCTATATTTGAAATGCCTATCGGCAACCATATCTGGAATGCCTTTCGGCACCTATATCTGAAATGCCTATCGGCTTCTATATCTAAAATGCCTATCGGCACCTATTTTTAAAATGCCTATCGGAAACTACATCTGAAATGCCTATCAGCACCTATATTTGAAATGCCTATCGGCAACCATATCTGGAATGCCTATCGGCACCTATATTTGAAATGCCTATCGGCTTCTATATCTGAAATGCCTATCGGCACCTATTTTTAAAATGGCTATCGGAAACTACATCTGAAATGCCTATCAGCACCTTTATTTGAAATGCCTATCGGCAACCATATCTGGAATGCCTAGCGGTACCTATATTTGAAATGCCTATCGGCTTCTATATCTGAAATGCCTATCGACACCTATTTTTAAAATGCCAATCGGCAACTATATCTGAAATGCCTATCGGCACCTATATCTGAAATGCCTATCGGCAATTATTTTTGAAATGCCTATCGGAAACTACATCTGAAATGCCTATCAGCACCTATATTTGAAATGCCTATCGGCAACCATATCTGAAATGCCTATCGACACCTATATTTGAAATACCTATCGGCTTCTATATCTGAAATGCCTATCGACACCTATTTTTAAAATGCCAATCGGCAACTATATCTGAAATGCCTATCGGCACCTATATTTGAAATGCCTATCGGCTTCTATATCTGAAATGCCTATCGGCACCTATTTTTAAAATGCCAATCGGCAACTATATCTGAAAAGCCTATCGGCACCTATATCTGAAATGCCTATCGGCACCTATTTTTGAAATGCCTATCGGAAACTACAACTGAAATGCCTATCAGCACCTATATTTGAAATGCCTATCGGCAACCATATTTGGAATGCCCATCGGCACCTATTTTTGAAATGCCTATCAAAAACTACATCTGAAATGCCTATCAGCACCTATATTTGAAATGCCTATCGGCAACCACATCAGAAATGCCTATCGGCACCTATATCTGAAATGCCTTTCGGCATTTATATCTGAAATGCCTATCGACACCTATATTTGAAATGCCTATCGGCACCTATATTTTAAATGCCTATCGGCAACTATATCTGATATGCCTATCGGCACCTATATCTGAAATGCCTATCGGCACCTATTTTTGAAATGCCTATCGGAAACTACATCTGAAATGCCTATCAGCACTTATATTTGAAATGCCTATCGGCAACCATATCTGGAATGCCTATCGGCACCTATATTTGAAATGCCTATCGGCTTCTATATCTGAAATGCCTATCGGCACCTATTTTTAAAATGCCAATAAGCAACTAAATCTGAAATGCCTATCGGCACCTATATCTGAAATGCCAATCGGCACCTATTTTTGAAATGTCTTTCGGAAACTACATCTGAAATGCCTATCTGCTTTTATATTTGTAATGCCTATCAGGAACCATATCATAAATGCCTATCGACCCCTATATTTGAAATACCTATCGGCTTCTATATCTGAAATGCCTATCGGCACCTGTTTTTAAAATGCCAATCGGCAACTATATCTGAAATGCCTATCGGCACCTATATCTGAAATGCCTATCGGCATCAATTTTTGAAATGCCTATCGGAAACTACATCTAAAATGCCTATCAGCACCTATATTTGAAATGCCTATCGGCAACCATATCTGGAATGCCTATCTGCACCTATATTTGAAATGCCTATCGGCTTCTATATCTGAAATGCCTATCGGCACCTATTTTTAAAATGCCAATTAGCAACTATATCTGAAATGCCTATCGGCACCTATATCTGAAATGCCTATCGGCACCTATTTTTGAAAAGCCTATCGGAAACTACATCTGAAATGCCTATCAGCACCTATATTTGAAATGCCTATCGGCAACCATATCTGGAATGCCTATTGGCACCTATATTTGAAATGCCTATCGGCTTCTATATCTGAAATGCCTATCGGCACCTATTTTTAAAATGCCAATCGGCAACTATATCTGAAATGCCTATCGGCACCTATATCTGAAATGCCTATCTACACCTATTTTTGAAATGCCTATCGGATACTACAACTGAAATGCCTATCAGCACTTATATTTAAAATGCCTATCGGCAACCATATCTGGAATGCCTATCGGCACCTATATTTGAAATGCCTACCGGCTTCTATATCTGAAATGCCTATCGGCACCTATTTTTAAAATGCCAATTGGCAACTATATCTGAAATGCCTATCGGCACATATATCTGAAATGCCTATCGGCACCTATTTTTAAATTGCCTATCGGAAACTACATCTGAAATGCCTATCAGCACCTATATTTGAAATGCCTATCGGCAACCATATCTGGGATGCCTATCGGCACCTATATTTGAAATGCCTATCGGCTTCTATATCTGAAATGCCTATCGGCACCTATTTTTAAAATGGCTATCGGCAACTATACCTGAAATGCCTATCGGTACCTATATCTAAAATGCCTATCGGCACCTATTTTTGAAATGCCTATCGGAAACTACATCTGAAATGCCTATCAGCACCTATATTTGAAATGCCTTTCGGCAACCATATTTGGAATGGCTATCGGCACCTATATTTGAAATGCCTATCGGCTTCTATATCTGAAATGCCTATCGGCACCTATTTTTAAAATGCCAATCGGCAACTATATCTGAAATGCCTATGGGCACCTATATCTGAAATGCCTATCGGCACCTATTTTTGAAATGCCTATCGGAAACTACAACTGAAATGCCTATCAGCACCTATATTTGAAATGCCTATCGGCAACCATATTTGGAATGCCTGTCGGCACCTATTTTTGAAATGCCTATCGAAAACTACATCTGAAATGCCTATCAGCACCTATATTTGAAATGCCTATCGGCAACCACATCAGAAATGCCTATCGGCACCTATATCTGAAATGCCTTTCGGCATTTATATCTGAAATGCCTATCGACACCTATATCTGAAATGCCTATCGGCACCTATATCTGAAATGCCTATCGGCATCAATTTTTGAAATGCCTATCGGAAACTACATCTAAAATGCCTATCAGCACCTATATTTGAAATGCCTATCGGCAACCATATCTGGAATGCCTATCGACACCTATATTTGAAATGCCTATCGGCTTCTATATCTGAAATGCCTATCGGCACCTATTTTTAAAATGCCAATTGGCAACTATATCTGAAATGCCTATCGGCACCTATATCTGAAATGCCTATCGGCACCTATTTTTGAAATGCCTATCGGAAACTACATCTGAAATGCCTATCAGCACTTATATTTGAAATGCCTATCGGCAACCATATCTGGAATGCCTATCGGCACCTATATTTGAAATGCCTATCGGCTTCTATATCTGAAATGCCTATCGGCACCTATTTTTAAAATGCCAATAAGCAACTATATCTGAAATGCCTATCGGCACCTATATCTGAAATGCCAATCGGCACCTATTTTTGAAATGTCTTTCGGAAACTACATCTGAAATGCCTATCTGCTCCTATATTTGTAATGCCTATCAGGAACCATATCTGAAATGCCTATCGACCCCTATATTTGAAATACCTATCGGCTTCTATATCTGAAATGCCTATCGGCACCTGTTTTTAAAATGCCAATCGGCAACTATATCTGAAATGCCTATCGGCACCTATATCTGAAATGCCTATCGGCATCAATTTTTGAAATGCCTATCGGAAACTACATCTAAAATGCCTATCAGCACCTATATTTGAAATGCCTATCGGCAACCATATCTGGAATGCCTATCTGCACCTATATTTGAAATGCCTATCGGCTTCTATATCTGAAATGCCTATCGGCACCTATTTTTAAAATGCCAATTAGCAACTATATCTGAAATGCCTATCGGCACCTATATCTGAAATGCCTATCGGCACCTATTTTTTAAAAGCCTATCGGAATATACATCTGAAATGCCTATCAGCACCTATATTTGAAATGCCTATCAGCAACCATATCTGGAATGCCTATTGGCACCTATATTTGAAATGCCTATCGGCTTCTATATCTGAAATGCCTATCGGCACCTATTTTTAAAATGCCAATCGGCAACTATATCTGAAATGCCTATCGGCACCTATATCTGAAATGCCTATCGGCACCTATTTTTGAAATGCCTATCGGAAACTACATCTGAAATGCCTATCAGCACCTATATTTGAAATGCCTATCGTCAACCATATCTGAAATGCCTATCGACACCTATATTTGAAATACCTAATGGTTTCTATATCTGAAATGCCTATTGGCACCTATTTTTAAAATGCCAATCGGTAACTATATCTGAAATGCCTATCGGTACCTATATCTGAAATGCCTATCGGCACCAATTTTTGAAATGCCTATCGGAAAATACATCTGGAATGCCTATCAGCACCTTTATTTGAAATGCCTATCGGCAACCATATCTGGAATGCCTAGCGGTACCTATATTTGAAATGCCTATCGGCTTCTATATCTGAAATGCCTATCGACACCTATTTTTAAAATGCCAATCGGCAACTATATCTGAAATGCCTATCGGCACCTATATCTGAAATGCCTATCGGCAATTATTTTTGAAATGCCTATCGGAAACTACATCTGAAATGCCTATCAGCACCTATATTTGAAATGCCTATCGGCAACCATATCTGAAATGCCTATCGACACCTATATTTGAAATACCTATCGGCTTCTATATCTGAAATGCCTATCGACACCTATTTTTAAAATGCTAATCGGCAACTATATCTGAAATGCCTATCGGCACCTATATTTGAAATGCCTATCGGCTTCTATATCTGAAATGCCTATCGGCACCTATTTTTAAAATGCCAATCGGCAACTATATCTGAAATGCCTATCGGCACCTATATCTGAAATGCCTATCGGCACCTATTTTTGAAATGTCTTTCGGAAACTACATCTGAAATGCCTATCTGCTCCTATATTTGAAATGCCTATCGTCAACCATATCTGAAATGCCTATCGACACCTATATTTGAAATACCTATCGGCTTCTATATCTGAAATGCCTATCGGCACCTATTTTTAAATGTCTTTCGGAAACTACATCTGAAATGCCTATCTGCTCCTATATTTGAAATGCCTATCGTCAACCATATCTGAAATGCCTATCGACACCTATATTTGAAATACCTATCGGCTTCTATATCTGAAATGCCTATCGGCACCTATTTTTAAAATGCCAATCGGCAACTATATCTGAAATGCCTATCGGCACCTATATCTGAAATGCCTATCGGCAATTATTTTTGAAATGCCTATCGGAAACTACATCTGAAATGCCTATCAGCACCTATATTTGAAATGCCTATCGGCAACCATATCTGAAATGCCTATCGACACCTATATTTGAAATACCTATCGGCTTCTATATCTGAAATGCCTATCAACACCTATTTTTAAAATGCCAACCGGCAACTATATCTAAAATGCCTATCGGCACCTATATCTGAAATGCCTATCGGCACCAATGTTTGAAATGCCTTTCGGAAACTACATCTAAAATGCCTATCAGCACCTATATTTGAAATGCCTATCGGCAACCATATCTGGAATGCTTATCGGCACTTATATTTGAAATGCCTATCGGCTTCTATATCTGAAATGCCTATCGGCACCTATTTTTAAAATGCCAATCTGCAACTATATCTGAAATGCCTATCGGCACCTATATCTGAAATGCCTATCAGATCCTATTTTTGAAATGCCTATCGGAAACTACATCTGAAATGCCGATCAGCACCTATATTTGAAATGCCTATCGGCAACCATATCTGGAATGCCTATCGGCAACTATATTTGAAATGCCTATCGGCTTCTATATCTGAAATGCCTATCGGAACCTATTTTTAAAATGGCTATCGGCAACTATATCTGAAATGCCTATCGGCACCTATATCTGAAATGCCTATCGGCACCTATTTTTGAAATGCCTATCGGAAACTACATCTGAAATGCCTATCAGCACCTATATTTGAAATGCCTATCGGCAACCATATCTGAAATGCCTATCGGCACCTATATTTGAAATGCCTATCGGCTTCTATATTTGAAATGCCTATCGGCACCTATTTTTAAAATGCCTAACGGAAACTACATCTGAAATGCCTATCAGCACCTATATTTGAAATGCCTATCGGCAACCATATCTGGAATGCCTATCGGCACCTATATTTGAAATGCCTATCGGCTTCTATATCTGAAATGCCTATCGGCACCTGTTTTTAAAATGCCAATCGGCAACTATATCTGAAATGCCTATCGGCACCTATATCTGAAATGCCTATCGGCATCAATTTTTGAAATACCTATCGGAAACTAGATCTAAAATGCCTATCAGCACCTATATTTGAAATGCCTATCGGCAACCATATCTGGATTGCCTATCTGCACCTATATTTGAAATGCCTATCGGCTTCTATATCTGAAATGCCTATCGGCAACTATTTTTAAAATGGCTATCGGCAACTATATCTGAAATGCCTATCGGCACCTATATCTGAAATGCCTATCGGCACCTATTTTTGAAATGCCTATCGGAAACTACATCTGAAATGCCTATCAGCACCTATATTTGAAATGCCTATCGGCAACCATATCTGGAATGCCTATTGGCACCTATATTTGAAATGCCTATCGGCTTCTATATCTGAAATGCCTATCACACCTATTTTTAAAATGCCAATCGGCAACTATATCTGAAATGCCTATCGGCACCTATATCTGAAATGCCTATCGGCACCTATTTTTGAAATGCCTATCGGAAACTACATCTGAAATGCCTATCAGCACCTATATTTGAAATGCCTATCGTCAACCATATCTGAAATGCCTATCGACACCTATATTTGAAATACCTATCGGCTTCTATATCTGAAATGCCTATCGGCACCTATTTTTAAAATACCAATCGGCAACTATATCTGAAATGCCTATCGGAACCTATATCTGAAATGCCAATCGGCACTAATTTTCGAAATGCCTATCGGAAACTACATCTGAAATGCCTATCAGCACCTATATTTGAAATGCCTATCGGCAAATATATCTGAAATGCCTATTGACACCTATATTTGAAACACCTATCGGCTTCTATATCTGAAATTCCTATCGGCACCTATTTTTAAAATGCCAATCGGCAACTATATCTGAAATGCCTATCGGCACCTATATCTGAAATGCCTATCGGCACCTATTTTTGAAATGTCTTTCGGAAACTACATCTGAAATGCCTATCAGCACCTATATTTGAAATGCCTATCGTCAACCATATCTGAAATGCCTATCGACACCTATATTTGAAATACCTATCGGCTTCTATATCTGAAATGCCTATCGGCACCTATTTTTAAAATGCCAATCGGTAACTATATCTGAAATGCCTATCGGTACCTATATCTGAAATGCCTATCGGCACCAATTTTTGAATTGCCTATCGGAAAATACATCTGGAATGCCTATCAGCACCTTTATTTGAAATGCCTATCGGCAACCATATCTGGAATGCCTATCGGTACCTATATTTGAAATGCCTATCGGCTTCTATAACTGAAATGCCTATTGACACCTATTTTTAAAATGCCAATCGGCAACTATATCTGAAATGCCTATCGGCACCTATATCTGAAATGCCTATCGGCAATTATTTTTGAAGTGCCTATCGGAAACTACATCTAAAATGCCTATCAGCACCTATATTTAAAATGCCTATCGGCAACCATATCTGAAATGTTTATCGACACCTATATTTGAAATACCTCTCGGCTTCTATATCTGAAATGCCTATCAACACCTATTTTTAAAATGCCAACCGGCAACTATATCTGAAATGCCTATCGGCACCTATATCTGAAATGCTTATCGGCACCAATGTTTGAAATGCCTTTCGGAAACTATATCTAAAATGCCTATCAGCACCTATATTTGAAATGCCTATCGGCAACCATATCTGGAATGTTTATCGGCACCTATATTTGAAATGCCTATCGGCTTCTATATCTGAAATGCCAATCGGCACCTATTTTTAAAATGCCAATCTGCAACTATATCTGAAATGCCTATCGGCACCTATATCTGAAATGCCTATCAGATCCTATTTTTGAAATGCCTATCGGAAACTACATCTGAAATGCCTATCAGCACCTATATTTGAAATGCCTATCGGCAACCATATCTGGAATGCCTATCGGCACCTATATTTGAAATGCCTATCGGCTTCTATATCTGAAATGCCTATCGGCACCTATTTTTAAAATGCCTATCGGAAACTACATCGAGTATGCCTATCAGCACCTATATTTGAAATGCCTATCGGCAACCATATCTGGAATGCCTATCGGCACCTATATTTGAAATGCCTATCGGCTTCTATATCTGAAATGCCTATCGGCAACTATTTTTAAAATGGCTATCGGCAACTATATCTGAAATGCCTATCGGCACCTATATCTGAAATGCCTATCGGCACCTATTTTTGAAACGCCTATCGGAAACTACATCTGAACTGCCTATCAGCACCTATATTTGAAATGCCTATCGGCAACCATATCTGGAATGCCTTTCGGCACCTATATCTGAAATGCCTATCGGCTTCTATATCTAAAATGCCTATCGGCACCTATTTTTAAAATGCCTATCGGAAACTACATCTGAAATGCCTATCAGCACCTATATTTGAAATGCCTATCGGCAACCATATCTGGAATGCCTATCGGCACCTATATTTGAAATGCCTATCGGCTTCTATATCTGAAATGCCTATCGGCACCTATTTTTAAAATGGCTATCGGCAACTATACCTGAAATGCCTATCGGTACCTATATCTGAAATGCCTATCGGCACCTATTTTTGAAATGCCTATCGGAAACTACATCTGAAATGCCTATCAGCACCTATATTTGAAATGCCTTTCGGCAACCATATCTGGAATGCCTATCGGCACCTATACTTGAAATGCCTATCGGCTTCTATATCTGAAATGCCTATCGGCACCTATTTTTAAAATGCCAATCGGCAACTATATCTGAAAAGCCTATCGGCACCTATATCTGAAATGCCTATCGGCACCTATTTTTGAAATGCCTATCGGAAACTACAACTGAAATGCCTATCAGCACCTATATTTGAAATGCCTATCTGCAACCATATTTGGAATGCCCATCGGCACCTATTTTTGAAATGCCTATCAAAAACTACATCTGAAATGCCTATCAGCACCTATATTTGAAATGCCTATCGGCAACCACATCAGAAATGCCTATCGGCACCTATATCTGAAATGCCTTTCGGCATTTATATCTGAAATGCCTATCGACACCTATATTTGAAATGCCTATCGGCACCTATATTTTAAATGCCTATCGGCAACTATATCTGATATGCCTATCGGCACCTATATCTGAAATGCCTATCGGCACCTATTTTTGAAATGCCTATCGGAAACTACATCTAAAATGCCTATCGGCACCTATTTTTAAAATGCCAATCGACAACTATATCTGAAATGCCTATCGGCACCTATATCTGAAATGCCTATCGGCACCTATTTTTGAAATGCCTATCGGAAACTACATCTGAAATGCCTATCAGCACCTATATTTGAAATGCCTACCAACAACCATATCTGAAATGCCTATCGACACCTATATTTGAAATACCTATCGGCTTCTATAACTAAAATGCCTATCGGCACCTATTTTTAAAATGCCAATCGGCAACTATATCTGAAATGCCTATCGGAACCTATATCTGAAATGCCAATCGGCACCAATTTTTGAAATGCCTATCGGAAACTACATCTGAAATGCCTATCAGCAACTATATTTGAAATGCCTATCGGCAACCATATCTGAAATGCCTATCAGCACCTATATTTAAAATGCCTATCGGCAACCATATCTGGAATGCCTATTGGCACCTATATTTGAAATGCCTATCGGCTTCTATATCTGAAATGCCTACCGACACCTATTTATAAAATGCCAATTGGCAACTATATCTGAAATGCCTATCGGCACCTATATCTGAAATACCTATCGGTACCTATTTTTGAAATGCCTATCGGAAACTACATCTGAAATGCCTATCAGCACTTATATTTAAAATGCCTATCGGCAACCATATCTGGAATGCCTATCGACACCTATATTTGAAATGCCTACCGGCTTCTATATCTAAAATGCCTATCGGCACCTATTTTTAAAATGCCAATTGGCAACTATATCTGAAATGCCTATCGGCACTTATATCTTAAATGCCTATCGGCACCTATTTTTGAAATGTCTTTCGGAAACTACATCTGAAATGCCTATTTGCTCCTATATTTGAAATGCCTATCGGCAACCATATCTGAAATGCCTATCGACCCCTATATTTGAAATACCTATCGGCTTCTATATCTGAAATGCCTATCGGCACCTGTTTTTAAAATGCCAATCGGCAACAATATCTGAAATGCCTATCGGCACCTATATCTGAAATGCCTATCGGCATCAATTTTTGAAATGCCTATCGGAAACTACATCTAAAATTCCTATCAGCACCTATATTTGAAATGCCTATCAACAACCATATCTGGAATGCCTCTCGGCACCTATATTTGAAATGCCTATCGGCACCTATTTTTAAAATGGCAATTGGCAACTATATCTGAAATGCCTATCGGCAAATATATCTGAAATGCCTATCGGCACCTATTTATGAAATGCCTATCGGAAACTACATCTGAACTGCCTATCAGCACCTATATTTGAAATGCCTATCGGCAACCATATCTGGAATGCCTATCGGCACCTATATCTGAAATGCCTATCGGCACCTATTTTTGAAATGCCTATCGGAAACTACATCTGAAATGCCTATCAGCACCTGTATTTAAAATGCCTATCGGCAACCATATCTGGAATGCCTATCGGCACCTATATTTGAATTGCCTATCGGCTTCTATATCTGAAATGCCTATCGGCACCTATTTTTAAATTGCCTATCGGAAACTACATCTGAAATGCCTATCAGCACCTATATTTGAAATGCCTATCGGCAACCATATCTGGAATGCCTATCGGCACCTATATTTGAAATGCCTATCGGCTTCTATATCTGAAATGCCTATCGGCACCTATTTTTAAAATGGCTATCGGCAACTATACCTGAAATGCCTATCGGTACCTATATCTGAAATGCCTATCGGCACCTATTTTTGAAATGCCTATCGGAAACTACATCTGAAATGCCTATTAGCACCTATATTTGAAATGCTTTTAGGCAACCATATTTGGAATGGCTATCGGCACCTATATTTGAAATGCCTATCGGCTTCTATATCAGAAATGCCTATCGGCACCTATTTTTAAAATGCCAATCGGCAACTATATCTGAAATGCCTATCGGCACCTATATCTAAAATGCCTATCGGCACCTATTTTTGAAATGCCTATCGGAAACTACAACTGAAATGCCTATCAGCACCTATATTTGAAATGCCTATCGGCAACCATATTTGGAATGCCTGTCGGCACCTATTTTTGAAATGCCAATCGAAAACTACATCTGAAATGCCTATCAGCACCTATATTTGAAATGCCTATCGGCAACCACATCAGAAATGCCTATCGGCACCTATATCTGAAATGCCTTTCGGCATTTATATCTGAAATGCCTATCGACACCTATATCTGAAATGCCTATCGGCACCTATATTTTAAATGCCTATCGGCAACTATATCTGATATGCCTATCGGCACCTATATCTGAAATGCCTATCGGCACCTATTTTTGAAATGCCTATCGGAAACTACATCTAAAATGCCTATCGGCACCTATTTTTAAAATGCCAATCGGCAACTATATCTGAAATGCCTATCGGCACCTATATCTGAAATGCCTATCGGCATCAATTTTTGAAATGCCTATCGGAAACTACATCTTAAATGCCTATCAGCACCTATATTTGAAATGCCTATCGGCAACCATATCTGGAATGCCTATCGACACCTATATTTGAAATGCCTATCGGCTTCTATATCTGAAATGCCTATCGGCACCTATTTTTAAAATGCCAATTGGCAACTATATCTGAAATGCCTATCGGCACCTATATCTAAAATGCCTATCGGCACCTATTTTTGAAATGCCTATCGGAAACTACATCTGAAATGCCTATCAGCACTTATATTTGAAATGCCTATCGGCAACCATATCTGGAATGCCTATCGGCACCTATATTTGAAATGCCTATCGGCTTCTATATCTGAAATGCCTATCGGCTCCTATTTTTAAAATGCCAATAAGCAACTATATCTGAAATGCCTATCGGCACCTATATCTGAAATGCCAATCGGCACCTATTTTTGAAATGTCTTTCGGAAACTACATCTGAAATGCCTATCTGCTCCTATATTTGTAATGCCTATCAGGAACCATATCTGAAATCCCTATCGACCCCTATATTTGAAATACCTATCGGCTTCTATATCTGAAATGCCTATCGGCACCTGTTTTTAAAATGCCAATCGGCAACTATATCTGAAATGCCTATCGGCACCTATATCTGAAATGCCTATCGGCATCAATTTTTAAAATGCCTATCGGAAACTACATCTAAAATGCCTATCAGCACCTATATTTGAAATGCCTATCGGCAACCATATCTGGAATGCCTATCTGCACCTATATTTGAAATGCCTATCGGCTTCTATATCTGAAATGCCTATCGGCACCTATTTTTAATATGCCAATTGGCAACTATATCTGAAATGCCTATCGGCACCTATATCTGAAATGCCTATCGGCACCTATTTTTGAAATGCCTATCGGAAACTACATCTGAAATGCCTATCAGCACCTATATTTGAAATGCCTATCGGCAACCATATCTGGAATGCCTATTGGCACCTATATTTGAAATGCCTATCGGCTTCTATATCTGAAATGCCTATCGGCACCTATTTTTAAAATGCCAATCGGCAACTATATCTGAAATGCCTATCGGCACCTATATCTGAAATGCCTATCGGCACCTATTTTTGAAATGCCTATCGGAAACTACATCTGAAATGCCTATCAGCACCTATATTTGAAATGCCTATCGTCAACCATATCTGAAATGCCTATCGACACCTATATTTGAAATACCTATCGGTTTCTATATCTGAAATGCCTATCGGCACCTATTTTTAAAATGCCAATCGGTAACTATATCTGAAATGCCTATCGGTACCTATATCTGAAATGCCTATCGGCACCAATTTTTGAAATGCCTATCGGAAAATACATCTGGAATGCCTATCAGCACCTTTATTTGAAATGCCTATCGGCAACCATATCTGGAATGCCTAGCGGTACCTATATTTAAAATGCCTATCGGCTTCTATATCTGAAATGCCTATCGACACCTATTTTTAAAATGCCAATCGGCAACTATATCTGAAATGCCTATCGGCACCTATATCTGAAATGCCTATCGGCAATTATTTTTGAAATGCCTATCGGAAACTACATCTGAAATGCCTATCAGCACCTATATTTGAAATGCCTATCGGCTACCATATCTGAAATGCCTATCGACACCTATATTTGAAATACCTATCGGCTTCTATATCTGAAATGCCTATCGACACCTATTTTTAAAATGCCAATCGGCAACTATATCTGAAATGCCTATCGGCACCTATATTTGAAATGCCTATCGGCTTCTATATCTGAAATGCCTATCGGCACCTATTTTTAAAATGCCAATCGGCAACTATATCTGAAATGCCTATCGGCACCTATATCTGAAATGCCTATCGGCACCTATTTTTGAAATGTCTTTCGGAAACTACATCTGAAATGCCTATCTGCTCCTATATTTGAAATGCCTATCGGCAACCATATCTAAAATGCCTATCGACACCTATATTTGAAATACCTATCGCCTTCTATATCTGAAATGCCTATTGGCACTTGTTTTTAAAATGCCAATCGGCAACTATATCTGAAATGCCTATCGGCACCTGTATCTGAAATGCCTATCGGCATCAATTTTTGAAATGCCTATCGGAAACAACATTTAAAATGCCTATCAACACCTATATTTGACATGCCTATCGGCAACCATATCTGGAATGCCTATCGGCACCTATATTTGGAATGCCTATCGGCTTCTATATCTGAAATGCCTATCGGCACCTATTTTTAAAATGCCAATTGGCAACTATATCTGAAATGCCTATCGGCACCTATATCTGAAATGCCTATCGGCACCTATTTTTGAAATGCCTATCGGAAACTACATCTGAAATGCCTATCAGCACCTATTTTTGAAATGGCTATCGGCAACCATATCTGGAATGCCTATCGGCTTCTATATTTGAAATGCCTATCGGCTTCTATATCTGAAATGCCTATCGACACCTATTTTTAAAATGCCAATTGGCAACTATATCTGAAATGCCTATCGGCACCTATATCTGAAATGCCTATCGGTACCTATTTATGAAATGCCTATCGGAAACTACATCTGAAATGCCTATCAGCACTTATATTTGAAATGCCTATCGGCAACCATATCTGGAATGCCTATCGGCACCTATATTTGAAATGCCTATCGGCTTCTATATCTGAAATTCCTATCGGCACCTATTTTTAAAATGCCAATCGGCAACTATATCTGAAATGCCTATCGGCACCTATATCTGAAATGCCTATCGGCACCTATTTTTGAAATGTCTTTCGGAAACTACATCTGAAATGCCTATCTGCTCCTATATTTGAAATGCCTATCGGCAACCATATCTAAAATGCCTATCGACCCCTATATTTGAAATACCTATCGGCTTCTATATCTGAAATGCCTATCGGCACCTGTTTTTAAAATGCCAATCGGCAACTATATCTGAAATGCCTATCGGCACCTATATCTGAAATGCCTAACGGCATCAATTTTTGAAATGCCTATCGGAAACTAGATCTAAAATGCCTATCAGCACCTATATTTTAAATGCCTATCGGCAACCATATCTGGAATGCCTATCGGCACCTATATTTGAAATGCCTATCGGTTTCTATATCTGAAATTCCTATCGGCACCTATTTTTAAAATGCCAATCGGCAACTATATCTGAAATGCCTATCGGCACCTATATCTGAAATGCCTATCGGCATCAATTTTTGAAATGCCTATCGGAAACTACATCTAAAATGCCTATCAGCACCTATATTTGAAATGCCTATCGGCAACCATATCTGGAATGCCTATCTGCACCTATATTTGAAATGCCTATCGGCTTCTATATCTGAAATGCCTATCGGCACCTATTTTTAAAATGCCAATTAGCAACTATATCTGAAATGCCTATCGGGACCTATATCTGAAATGCCTATCGGCACCTATTTTTGAAAAGCCTATCGGAAACTACATCTGAAATGCCTATCAGCACCTATATTTGAAATGCCTATCAGCAACCATATCTGGAATGCCTATTGGCACCTATATTTGAAATGCCTATCGGCTTCTATATCTGAAATGCCTATCGGCACCTATTTTTAAAATGCCAATCGGCAACTATATCTGAAATGCCTATCGGCACCTATATCTGAAATGCCTATCGGCACCTATTTTTGAAATGCCTTTTGGAAACTACATCTGAAATGCCTATCAGCACCTATATTTGAAATGCCTATCGTCAACCATATCTGAAATGCCTATCGACACCTATATTTGAAATACCTAATGGTTTCTATATCTGAAATGCCTATTGGCACCTATTTTTAAAATGCCAATCGGTAACTATATCTGAAATGCCTATCGGTACCTATATCTGAAATGCCTATCGGCACCAATTTTTGAAATGCCTATCGGAAAATACATCTGGAATGCCTATCAGCACCTTTATTTGAAATGCCTATCGGCAACCATATCTGGAATGCCTAGCGGTACCTATATTTGAAATGCCTATCGGCTTCTATATCTGAAATGCCTATCGACACCTATTTTTAAAATGCCAATCGGCAACTATATCTGAAATGCCTATCGGCACCTATATCTGAAATGCCTATCGGCAATTATTTTTGAAGTGCCTATCGGAAACTACATCTAAAATGCCTATCGGCGACCATATCTGAAATGTTTATCGACACCTATATTTGAAATACCTATCGGCTTCTATATCTGAAATGCCTATCAACACCTATTTTTAAAATGCCAACCGGCAACTATATCTGAAATGCCTATCGGCACCTATATCTGAAATGCCTATCGGCACCAATGTTTGAAATGCCTTTCGGAAATTATATCCAAAATGCCTATCAGCACCTATATTTGAAATGCCTATCGGCAACCATATCTGGAATCCCTATCGGCACCTATATTTAAAATGCCTATCGGCTTCTATATCTGAAATGCCTATCGGCACCTATTTTAAAAATGCCTATCGGAAACTACATCTGAAATGCCTATCAGCACCTATATTTGAAATGCCTATCGGCAACCATATCTGGAATGCCTATCGGCACCTATATTTGAAATGCCTATCGGCTTCTATATCTGAAATGCCTATCGGCAACTATTTTTAAAATGGCTATCGGCAACTATATCTAAAATGCCTATCGGCACCTATTTTTGAAATGCCTATCGGAAACTACATCTGAACTGCCTATCAGCACCTATATTTGAAATGCCTATCGGCAACCATATCTGGAATGCCTATCGGCACCTATATCTGAAATGCCTATCGGCTTCTATATCTGAAATGCCTATCGGCACCTATTTTTAAAATGCCTATCAGAAACTAAATCTGAAATGCCTATCAGCACCTATATTTGAAATGCCTATAGCAACCATATCTGGAATGCCTATCGGCACCTATATTTGAAATGCCTATCGGCTTCTATATCTGAAATGCCTATCGGCACCTATTTTTAAAATGGCTATCGGCAACTATACCTGAAATGCCTATCGGTACCTATATCTAAAATGCCTATCGGCACCTATTTTTGAAATGCCTATCGGAAACTACATCTGAACTGCCTATCAGCACCTATATTTGAAATGCCTATCGGCAACCATATCTGGAATGCCTATCGGCACCTATATCTGAAATGCCTATCGGCTTCTATATCTGAAATGCCTATCGGCACCTATTTTTAAAATGCCTATCAGAAACTAAATCTGAAATGCCTATCAGCACCTATATTTGAAATGCCTATAGCAACCATATCTGAAATGCCTATCGGCACCTATATCTGAAATGCCTATCGGCACCTATTTTTGAAATGCCTATCGGAAACTACAACTGAAATGCCTATCAGCACCTATATTTGAAATGCCTATCGGCAACCATATTTGGAATGCCTATCGGCACCTATTTTTGAAATGCCTATCAAAAACTACATCTGAAATGCCTATCAGCACCTATATTTGAAATGCCTATCGGCAACCACATCAGAAATGCCTATCGGCACCTATATCTGAAATGCCTTTCGGCATTTATATCTGAAATGCCTATCGACACCTATATTTGAAATGCCTATCGGAAAAAACATCTAAAATGCCTATCGGCACCTATTTTTAAAATGCCAATCGGCAACTATATCTGAAATTCCTATCGGCACCTGTATCTGAAATGCCTATCGGCACCTATTTTTGAAATGCCTATCGGAAACTACATCTGAAATGCCTATCAGCACCTATATTTGAAATTCCTATCAACAACCATATCTGAAATGCCTATCGACACCTATATTTGAAATACCTATCGGCTTCTATATTTGAAATGCCTATCGGCACCTATTTTTAAAATGCCAATCGGCAACTATATCTGAAATGCCTATCGGAACCTATATCTGAAATGCCAATCGGCACCAATTTTTGAAATGCCTATCGGAAACTACATCTGAAATGCCTATCAGCACCTATATTTGAAATGCCTATCGGCAACCATATCTGAAATGCCTATCGACACCTATATTTGAAATACCTATCGGCTTCTATATCTGAAATTCCTATCGGCACCTATTTTTAAAATGCCAATCGGCAACTACATCTGAAATACCTATCGGCACCTATATCTAAAATGCCAATCGGCACCAATTTTTGAAATGCCTATCGGAAACTACATCTGAAATGCCTATCAGCACCTATATTTTAAATGCCTATCGGCAACCATATCTGGAATGCCTATCGGCACCTATATTTGAAATGCCTATCGGCTTCTATATCTGAAATGCCTTCCGACACCTATTTATAAAATGCCAATTGGCAACTATATCTGAAATGCCTATCGGCACCTATATCTGAAATGCCTATCGGTACCTATTTTTGAAATGCCTATCGGAAACTACATCTGAAATGCCTATCAGCACTTATATTTAAAATGCCTATCGGCAACCATATCTGGAATGCCTATCGGCACCTATATTTAAAATGCCCACCGGCTTCTATATCTGAAATGCCTATCGGCACCTATTTTTAAAATGCCAATTGGCAACTATATCTGAAATGCCTATCGGCACTTATATCTTAAATGCCTATCGGCACCTATTTTTGAAATGTCTTTCGGAAACTACATCTGAAATGCCTATCTGCTCCTATATTTGAAATGCCTATCGGCAACCATATCTGAAATGCCTATCGACCCCTATATTTGAAATACCTATCGGCTTCTATATCTGAAATGCCTATCGGCACCTGTTTTTAAAATGCCAATCGGCAACAATATCTGAAATGCCTATCGCCACCTATATCTGAAATGCCTATCGGCACCTATATCTGAAATGCCTATCGGCTTCTATATCTGAAATGCCTATCGGCACCTATTTTTAAAATGCCAATTGGCAACTATATCTGAAATGCCTATCGGCACCTATATCTGAAATGCCTATCGGCACCTATTTTTGAAATGCCTATCGGAAACTACCTCAAAAATGCCTATCAGCACCTATATTTGAAATGCCTATCGGCAACCATATCTGAAATGCTTATCGGCACATATATTTGAAATGCCTATCGGCTTCTATATCTGAAATGCCTATCGGCACCTATTTTTAAAATGGCTATCGGCAACTATATCTGAAATGCCTATCGGCACCTATATCTGAAATGCCTATCGGCTTCTATATCTGAAATGCCTATCGGCACCTATTTTTAAAATGCCCATTGGCAACTATATCTGAAATGCCTATCGGCACCTATTTTTGAAATGCCTATCGGAAACTACATCTGAAATGCCTATCAGCACCTATATTTGAAATGCCTATCGGCAACCATATCTGGAATGCCTATTGGCACCTATATTTGAAATGCCTATCGGCTTCTATATCTGAAATGCCTATCGGCACCTATTTTTAAGATGCCAATCGGCAACTATATCTAAAATGCCTATCGGCACCTATATCTGAAATGCCTATCGGCACCTATTTTTGAAATGCCTATCGGAAACTACATCTGAAATGCCTATCAGCACCTATATTTGAAATGCCTATCGTCAACCATATCTGAAATGCCTATCGACACCTATATTTAAAATACCTATCGGTTTCTATATCTGAAATGCCTATCGGCACCTATTTTTAAAATGCCAATCGGTAACTATATCTGAAATGCCTGTCGTTACCTATATCTGAAATGCCTATCGGCACCAATTTTTGAAATGCCTATCGGAAAATACATCTGGAATGCCTATCAGCACCTTTATTTGAAATGCCTATCGGCAACCATATCTGGAATGCCTATCGGTACCTATATTTGAAATGCCTATCGGCTTCTATATCTGAAATGCCTATCGACACCTATTTTTAAAATGCCAATCGGCAACTATATCTGAAATGCCTATCGGCACCTATATCTGAAATGCCTATCGGCAATTATTTTTGAAATGCCTATCGGAAACGACATCTGAAATGCCTATCGGCACCAATGTTTGAAATGCCTTTCGGAAACTACATCTAAAATGCCTATCAGCACCTATATTTGAAATGCCTATCGGCAACCTTATCTGGAATGCTTATCGGCACCTATATTTGAAATGCCTATCGGCTTCTATATCTGAAATGCCTATCGGCACCTATTTTTATAAATGCCAATCTGCAACTATATCTGAAATGCCTATCGGCACCTATATCTGAAATGCCTATCAGATCCTATTTTTGAAATGCCTATCGGAAACTACATCTGAAATGCCGATCAGCACCTATATTTGAAATGCCTATCGGCAACCATATCTGGAATGCCTATCGGCACCTATATTTGAAATGCCTATCGGCTTCTATATCTGAAATGCCTATCAACACCTATTTTTAAAATGGCTATCGGCAACTATATCTGAAATGCCTATCGGCACCTATATCTGAAATGCCTATCGGCACCTATTTTTGAAATGCCTATCGGAAACTACATCTGAAATGCCTATCAGCACCTATATTTGAAATGCCTATCGGCAACCATATCTGGAATGCCTATCGGCACCTATATTTGAAATGCCTATCGGCTTCTATATCTGAAATGCCTATCGGCACCTATTTTTTAAATGCCTATCAGAAACTACATCAGAAATGCCTAACAGCACCTATATTTGAAATGCCTATTGGCAACCATATCTGGAATGCCTATCGGCACCTATATTTGAAATGCCTGTCTGCTTCTATATCTGAAATGCCTATCGGCACCTATTTTTAAAATGCCTATCGGAAACTACATCTGAAATGCCTATCAGCACCTATATTTGAAATGCCTATCGGCAACCATATCTGGAATGCCTATCGGCACCTATATTTGAAATGCCTATCGGCTTTTATATCTGAAATGCCTATCGGCACATATTTTTAAAATGGCTATCGGCAACTATATCTGAAATGCCTATCGGCACCTATATCTGAAATGCCTATCGGCATTTATTTTTGAAATGCCTATCGGAAACTACATCTGAAATGCCTATCAGCACCTATATTTGAAATGCCTATCGGCAACCATATCTGGAATGCCTGTCGGCACCTATATTTGAAATGCCTGTCGGCTTCTATATCTGAAATGCCTATCGGCACCTATTTTTAAAATGGCTATCGGCAACTATATCTGAAATGCCTATCGGCACCTATATCTGAAATGCCTATCGGCACCTATTTTTGAAATGCCTATCGGAAACTACATCTGAAATGCCTATCAGCACCTATATTTGAAATGCCTATCGGCAACCATATCTGAAATGCCTCTCGACACCTATATTTGAAATACCTATCGGCTTCTATATCTGAAATGGCTATCAACACCTATTTTTAAAATGCCAACCGGCAACTATATCTGAAATGCCTATCGGCACCTATATATGAAATGCCTTTCGGACACTACCTCTAAAATGCCTATCAGCACCTATATTTGAAATGCCTATCGGCAACCATATCTGGAATGCTTATCGGCACATATATTTGAAATGCCTATCGGCTTCTATATCTGAAATGCCTATCGGCACCTATTTTTAAAATGCCAATCTGCAACTATATCTGAAATGCCTATCGCCACCTATATCTGAAATGCCTATCAGATCCTATTTTTGAAATGCCTATCGGAAACTACATCTGAAATGCCGATCAGCACCTATATTTGAAATGCCTATCGGCAACCATATCTGAAATGCCTATCGGCACCTATATTTGAAATGCCTATCGGCTTCTATATCTGAAATGCCTATCGGCACCTATTTTTAAAATGGCTATCGGCAACTATATCTTAAATGCCTATCGGCACCTATATCTGAAATGCCTATCGGCACCTATTTTTGAAATGCCTATCGGAAACTACATCTGAAATGCCTATCAGCTCCTATATTTGAAATGCGTATCGGCAACCATATCTGGAATGCCTATCGGCACCTATATTTGAAATGCCTATCGGCTTCTATATCTGAAATGCCTATCGGCATCTATTTTTAAAATGCCTATCGGAAACTACATCTGAAATGTCTATCAGCACCTATATTTGAAATGCCTATCGGCAACCATATCTGGAATGCCTATCGGCACCTATATTTGAAATGCCTATCGGCTTCTATATCTGAAATGCCTATCGGCATCTATTTTTAAAATGCCTATCGGGAACTACATCTGAAATGTCTATCAGCACCTATATTTGAAATGCCTATCGGCAACCATATCTGGAATGCCTATCGGCACCTATATCTGAAATGCCTATCGGCACCTATATATGAAATGCCTTTCGGACACTACCTCTAAAATGCCTATCAGCACCTATATTTGATATGCCTATCGGCAACCATATCTGGAATGCCTATCGGCACCTATATCTGAAATGCCTATCGGCACCTATTTTTGAAATGCCTATCGGAAACTACATCTGAAATGCCTATCAGCACCTATATTTAAAATGCCTATCGGCAACCATATCTGGAATGCCTATCGGGACCTATATTTGAAATGCCTATCGGCTTCTATATCTGAAATGCCTATCGGCACCTATTTTTAAAATGCCTATCGGAAACTACATCTGAAATGCCTATCAGCACATATATTTGAAATGCCTATCGGCAACTATATCTGGAATGCCTATCGGCACCTATATTTGAAATGCCTATCGGCTTCTATATATGAAATGCCTATCGGCACTTATTTTTAAAATGCCAATCGGCAACTATATCTGAAATGCCTATCGGCACCTATATCTAAAATGCCAATCGGCACCAGTTTTTGAAATGCCTATCGGAAACTATATCTGAAATGCCTGTCAGCACCTATATTTAAAATGCCTATCGGCAACCATATCTGGAATGCCTATCGGCACCTATATTTGAAATGATAATCGGCTTCTATATCTGAAATGCCTACCGACACCTATTTTTAAAATACTAATTGGCAACTATATCTGAAATGCCTATCGGCACCTATATCTGAAATGCCTATCGGTACCTATTTTTGAAATGCCTATCGGAAACTACATCTGAAATGCCTATCAGCACCTATATTTAAAATGCTTATCGGCAACCATATCTGGAATGCCTATCGGCACCTATATCTGAAATGCCTATCGGCACCTATTTTTGAAATGCCTATCGGAAACTACATCTGAAATGCCTATCAGCACCTATATTTAAAATGCCTATCGGCAACCATATCTGGAATGCCTATCGGCACCTATATTTGTAATGCCTATCGGCTTCTATATCTGAAATGCCTATCGGCACCTATTTTTAAAATGGCTATCGGCAACTATATCTGAAATGCCTATCGGCACCTATATCTAAAATGCCTATCGGAACCTATTTTTGAAATGCCTATCGGAAACTACATCTGAAATGCCTATCAGCACCTATATTTAAAATGCCTCTCGGCAACCATATCTGGAATGCCTATCGGCACCTATATTTGAAATGCCTATCGGCTTCTATATCTGAAATGCCTATCGGCACCTATTTTTAAAATGGCTACCGGCAACTATATCTGAAATGCCTATCGGCACCTATATCTGAAATGCCTATTGGCACCTATTTTTGAAATGCCTATCGGAAACTACATCTGAAATGCCTATCAGCACCTATATTTTGAAATGCCTATCGGCAACCATATTGGAATGCCTATCGGCACCTATATTTGAAATGCCTATCGGCTTCTATATCTAAAATGCCTAGCGGCACCTATTTTTAAAATGCCAATCGGCAACTATATCTGAAGTGCCTATCGGCACCTATATCTAAAATGCCTATCGGCACCTATTTTTGAAATGCCTATCGAAAACTACATCTGAAATGCCTATCAGCACCTATATTTGATATGGCTATCGGCAACCACATCAGAAATGCGTATCGGCACATATATCTGAAATGCCTTTCGGCATTTATATCTGAAATGCCTATCGAAACCTATATTTGAAATGCCTATCGGCACCTATATTTCAAATGCCTATCGGCAACTATATCTGAAATGCCTATCGGCACCTATTTTTGAAATGCCTATCGAAAACTACATCTAAAATGCCTATCGGCACCTATTTTTAAAATGCCAATCAGCAACTATATCTGAAATGCCTATCGGCACCTATATCTGAAATGCCTATCGGCACCTATTTTTGAAATGCCTATCGGAAACTACATCTGAAATGCCTATCAGCACCTATATTTAAAATGCCTATCGGCAGCCATATCTGAAATGCCTATCGACACCTATATTTGAAATACCTATCGGCTTCTATATCTGAAATGCCTATCGGCACCTATTTTTAAAATGCCAATCGGCAACTATATCTGAAATGCCTATCGGCACCTATATCTGAAATGCCTATCGGCACCTATTTTTGAAATGCCTATCGGAAACTACATTCTGAAATGCCTGTCAGCACCTATAATTAAAATGCCTATCGGCAACCATATCTAGAATGCCTATCGGCACCTATATTTGAAATGCCAATCGGCTTCTATATCTGAAATGCCTACCGACACCTATTTTTAAAATGCCAATTGGCAACTATATCTGAAATGCCTATCGGCACCTATATCTGAAATGCCTATCGGTACCTATTTTTAAAATGCCTATCGGAAACTAAATCTGAAATGCCTATCAGCACCTATATTTAAAATGCCTATCGGCAACCATATCTGGAATGCCTATCGGCACCTATATTTGAAATGCCTATCGGCTTCTATATCTGAAATGCCTATCGGCACCTGTTTTTAAAATGGCTATCGGCAACTATATCTGAAATGCCTATCGGCACCTATATCTGAAATACCTATCGGCACCTAATTTTGAAATGCCTATCGGAAACTACATCTGAAATGCCTTTCAGCAACTATATTTGAAATGCCTATCGGCAACCATATCTGGAATGCCTATCGGCACCTATATTTGAAATGCCTATCGGCTTCTATATCTGAAATGCCTATCGGCAACTATTTTTAAAATGGCTATCGGCAACTATATCTGAAATGCCTATCGGCACCTATATCTGAAATGCCTATCGGCACCTATTTTTGAAACGCCTATCGGAAACTACATCTGAACTGCCTATCAGCACCTATATTTGAAATGCCTATCGGCAACCATATCTGGAATGCCTTTCGGCACCTATATCTGAAATGCCTATCGGCTTCTATATCTAAAATGCCTATCGGCACCTATTTTTAAAATGCCTATCGGAAACTACATCTGAAATGCCTATCAGCACCTATATTTGAAATGCCTATCGGCAACCATATCTGGAATGCCTATCGGCACCTATATTTGAAATGCCTATCGGCTTCTATATCTGAAATGCCTATCGGCACCTATTTTTAAAATGGCTATCGGCAACTATACCTGAAATGCCTATCGGTACCTATATCTGAAATGCCTATCGGCACCTATTTTTGAAATGCCTATCGGAAACTACATCTGAAATGCCTATCAGCACCTATATTTGAAATGCCTTTCGGCAACCATATCTGGAATGCCTATCGGCACCTATACTTGAAATGCCTATCGGCTTCTATATCTGAAATGCCTATCGGCACCTATTTTTAAAATGCCAATCGGCAACTATATCTGAAAAGCCTATCGGCACCTATATCTGAAATGCCTATCGGCACCTATTTTTGAAATGCCTATCGGAAACTACAACTGAAATGCCTATCAGCACCTATATTTGAAATGCCTATCTGCAACCATATTTGGAATGCCCATCGGCACCTATTTTTGAAATGCCTATCAAAAACTACATCTGAAATGCCTATCAGCACCTATATTTGAAATGCCTATCGGCAACCACATCAGAAATGCCTATCGGCACCTATATCTGAAATGCCTTTCGGCATTTATATCTGAAATGCCTATCGACACCTATATTTGAAATGCCTATCGGCACCTATATTTTAAATGCCTATCGGCAACTATATCTGATATGCCTATCGGCACCTATATCTGAAATGCCTATCGGCACCTATTTTTGAAATGCCTATCGGAAACTACATCTAAAATGCCTATCGGCACCTATTTTTAAAATGCCAATCGACAACTATATCTGAAATGCCTATCGGCACCTATATCTGAAATGCCTATCGGCACCTATTTTTGAAATGCCTATCGGAAACTACATCTGAAATGCCTATCAGCACCTATATTTGAAATGCCTACCAACAACCATATCTGAAATGCCTATCGACACCTATATTTGAAATACCTATCGGCTTCTATAACTAAAATGCCTATCGGCACCTATTTTTAAAATGCCAATCGGCAACTATATCTGAAATGCCTATCGGAACCTATATCTGAAATGCCAATCGGCACCAATTTTTGAAATGCCTATCGGAAACTACATCTGAAATGCCTATCAGCAACTATATTTGAAATGCCTATCGGCAACCATATCTGAAATGCCTATCAGCACCTATATTTAAAATGCCTATCGGCAACCATATCTGGAATGCCTATTGGCACCTATATTTGAAATGCCTATCGGCTTCTATATCTGAAATGCCTACCGACACCTATTTATAAAATGCCAATTGGCAACTATATCTGAAATGCCTATCGGCACCTATATCTGAAATACCTATCGGTACCTATTTTTGAAATGCCTATCGGAAACTACATCTGAAATGCCTATCAGCACTTATATTTAAAATGCCTATCGGCAACCATATCTGGAATGCCTATCGACACCTATATTTGAAATGCCTACCGGCTTCTATATCTAAAATGCCTATCGGCACCTATTTTTAAAATGCCAATTGGCAACTATATCTGAAATGCCTATCGGCACTTATATCTTAAATGCCTATCGGCACCTATTTTTGAAATGTCTTTCGGAAACTACATCTGAAATGCCTATTTGCTCCTATATTTGAAATGCCTATCGGCAACCATATCTGAAATGCCTATCGACCCCTATATTTGAAATACCTATCGGCTTCTATATCTGAAATGCCTATCGGCACCTGTTTTTAAAATGCCAATCGGCAACAATATCTGAAATGCCTATCGGCACCTATATCTGAAATGCCTATCGGCATCAATTTTTGAAATGCCTATCGGAAACTACATCTAAAATTCCTATCAGCACCTATATTTGAAATGCCTATCAACAACCATATCTGGAATGCCTCTCGGCACCTATATTTGAAATGCCTATCGGCACCTATTTTTAAAATGGCAATTGGCAACTATATCTGAAATGCCTATCGGCAAATATATCTGAAATGCCTATCGGCACCTATTTATGAAATGCCTATCGGAAACTACATCTGAACTGCCTATCAGCACCTATATTTGAAATGCCTATCGGCAACCATATCTGGAATGCCTATCGGCACCTATATCTGAAATGCCTATCGGCACCTATTTTTGAAATGCCTATCGGAAACTACATCTGAAATGCCTATCAGCACCTGTATTTAAAATGCCTATCGGCAACCATATCTGGAATGCCTATCGGCACCTATATTTGAATTGCCTATCGGCTTCTATATCTGAAATGCCTATCGGCACCTATTTTTAAATTGCCTATCGGAAACTACATCTGAAATGCCTATCAGCACCTATATTTGAAATGCCTATCGGCAACCATATCTGGAATGCCTATCGGCACCTATATTTGAAATGCCTATCGGCTTCTATATCTGAAATGCCTATCGGCACCTATTTTTAAAATGGCTATCGGCAACTATACCTGAAATGCCTATCGGTACCTATATCTGAAATGCCTATCGGCACCTATTTTTGAAATGCCTATCGGAAACTACATCTGAAATGCCTATTAGCACCTATATTTGAAATGCTTTTAGGCAACCATATTTGGAATGGCTATCGGCACCTATATTTGAAATGCCTATCGGCTTCTATATCAGAAATGCCTATCGGCACCTATTTTTAAAATGCCAATCGGCAACTATATCTGAAATGCCTATCGGCACCTATATCTAAAATGCCTATCGGCACCTATTTTTGAAATGCCTATCGGAAACTACAACTGAAATGCCTATCAGCACCTATATTTGAAATGCCTATCGGCAACCATATTTGGAATGCCTGTCGGCACCTATTTTTGAAATGCCAATCGAAAACTACATCTGAAATGCCTATCAGCACCTATATTTGAAATGCCTATCGGCAACCACATCAGAAATGCCTATCGGCACCTATATCTGAAATGCCTTTCGGCATTTATATCTGAAATGCCTATCGACACCTATATCTGAAATGCCTATCGGCACCTATATTTTAAATGCCTATCGGCAACTATATCTGATATGCCTATCGGCACCTATATCTGAAATGCCTATCGGCACCTATTTTTGAAATGCCTATCGGAAACTACATCTAAAATGCCTATCGGCACCTATTTTTAAAATGCCAATCGGCAACTATATCTGAAATGCCTATCGGCACCTATATCTGAAATGCCTATCGGCATCAATTTTTGAAATGCCTATCGGAAACTACATCTTAAATGCCTATCAGCACCTATATTTGAAATGCCTATCGGCAACCATATCTGGAATGCCTATCGACACCTATATTTGAAATGCCTATCGGCTTCTATATCTGAAATGCCTATCGGCACCTATTTTTAAAATGCCAATTGGCAACTATATCTGAAATGCCTATCGGCACCTATATCTAAAATGCCTATCGGCACCTATTTTTGAAATGCCTATCGGAAACTACATCTGAAATGCCTATCAGCACTTATATTTGAAATGCCTATCGGCAACCATATCTGGAATGCCTATCGGCACCTATATTTGAAATGCCTATCGGCTTCTATATCTGAAATGCCTATCGGCTCCTATTTTTAAAATGCCAATAAGCAACTATATCTGAAATGCCTATCGGCACCTATATCTGAAATGCCAATCGGCACCTATTTTTGAAATGTCTTTCGGAAACTACATCTGAAATGCCTATCTGCTCCTATATTTGTAATGCCTATCAGGAACCATATCTGAAATCCCTATCGACCCCTATATTTGAAATACCTATCGGCTTCTATATCTGAAATGCCTATCGGCACCTGTTTTTAAAATGCCAATCGGCAACTATATCTGAAATGCCTATCGGCACCTATATCTGAAATGCCTATCGGCATCAATTTTTAAAATGCCTATCGGAAACTACATCTAAAATGCCTATCAGCACCTATATTTGAAATGCCTATCGGCAACCATATCTGGAATGCCTATCTGCACCTATATTTGAAATGCCTATCGGCTTCTATATCTGAAATGCCTATCGGCACCTATTTTTAATATGCCAATTGGCAACTATATCTGAAATGCCTATCGGCACCTATATCTGAAATGCCTATCGGCACCTATTTTTGAAATGCCTATCGGAAACTACATCTGAAATGCCTATCAGCACCTATATTTGAAATGCCTATCGGCAACCATATCTGGAATGCCTATTGGCACCTATATTTGAAATGCCTATCGGCTTCTATATCTGAAATGCCTATCGGCACCTATTTTTAAAATGCCAATCGGCAACTATATCTGAAATGCCTATCGGCACCTATATCTGAAATGCCTATCGGCACCTATTTTTGAAATGCCTATCGGAAACTACATCTGAAATGCCTATCAGCACCTATATTTGAAATGCCTATCGTCAACCATATCTGAAATGCCTATCGACACCTATATTTGAAATACCTATCGGTTTCTATATCTGAAATGCCTATCGGCACCTATTTTTAAAATGCCAATCGGTAACTATATCTGAAATGCCTATCGGTACCTATATCTGAAATGCCTATCGGCACCAATTTTTGAAATGCCTATCGGAAAATACATCTGGAATGCCTATCAGCACCTTTATTTGAAATGCCTATCGGCAACCATATCTGGAATGCCTAGCGGTACCTATATTTAAAATGCCTATCGGC